>PVKS010000633.1:89566-180627 GCA_004027875.1 Aplodontia rufa | reverse complement strand
GCTGTCCCAGAGGTTTCAATATATTGTGTCTTGATTCTTGTTCACTTCCAAGAAGTTCTTGAATTCTGCTGTCATGTCTTCTTGGATCCACTTTTCATTTAATAAGATATCATTCAATCTCTCTCTCTCTCTCTCTTTCTCTCTCTCTCTCTCCATATATATATATATATACACACACACACACACACACACACACACACACACACATGAATTTTTCTCTTACATTTTTTGCTATTAATTTCTAGGATCATGGCATCATGGTCTGATAGTATACATAGGATAATATCAACTTTTTTATACTTGCTGTGATTGCCTCTGTGAACTAGACTATGATCTATTTTGGAGAAGCATCCATGCACTGGTGAAAAGAAGGTAAACTCAGACTATTTGGGGCAGAATAGTCCATATATGTCTGTTAAGTTCATTTGATTTGTGGAGTTGTTTAGGCTGGAGATCTCTTTATTCTTTTTGTTGTTTTCTGTTTTGTTTTTTTTTTTTCATTTTTTGTTTTGTTTCATTTTTTATTTTTGCTCTGATGCTCTGTCTATTGGTGATAAGAAGTATTAAAATCTCCCAGTATTATCGTGT
Organism: Aplodontia rufa; assembly: GCA_004027875.1. Taxonomy (NCBI): domain Eukaryota; kingdom Metazoa; phylum Chordata; class Mammalia; order Rodentia; family Aplodontiidae; genus Aplodontia; species Aplodontia rufa. Next base: position 180,039 of record PVKS010000633.1, on the reverse strand, counting down.
TGGGATCCATAAGTGATTTTGTGACATGGAGTGTTTCTCCTTATGGAGCATTGTTGTTTGGAGCACAGATTTTTATTATGGTGATAGCTTCCTGATGTATTGTTCCATTTACTATGATGTAGTGGCCTTATTATCTTGTCTGAAAAATTTGGGTTGATATCTTCTTTGCTGGATGTAAGTATTACAACACCAGTTTGCTTTCTTGGACTAATAGATTTTTTTTTTAATATACCCCTTCACCTCAATCTGTGCATGTCTTTGGCTGTAATATGGTTCTCTGATAAGCAGCATATTAGTGGGTTTTTCTAATCCAATCATTTGAATAGTGCATTGAGACCATTCACATTTAGTGTTAGAATAGTTATGTGGTTGTGGTTTTAGTCATCACATTTTGTTAGTTATTTCTGTGTTGTCTTGTTTGCTCTTTTTTTTTTAAAGGGAGAGAGTGAGAAAGACAGAAAGAGTGAATATATTTTTTCAACTGGTTCTGGTTTCTCCAACACCCAGTTTTGTAAATGATGCTGTTGTTCAATCTTGGGTCCTCATGCATGCCAGTCAAGCACTCTAACCACTGAGCCACAACTCTAGCCCCTTACTTGTCTTTTGATTATATATTTTTTTAATTTCCTCTGTTTGTGGGTTTTGAGGATTGTTTGCTGTTCTTCTATCTGGAATTTATCTTTGAGAATTCTTTATAATGAAGGTTTTCTATTCATGAATGCTGTAAGTTTGATCTTACAGTGAAATGTTTAATTTCCCCTCAAATTTGAAGCTGAGTTTTGCTGGGTATGGTATTCTTGACTTCAGGTTGTGGTCAGTCAGAGATTGAAGTATCTCTTTCCAGGATCTTCTTGCTTCTACGGTCTGAGCAGAAAGTTAGAGGTGATTCTTATTGGTTTGCCTCTGAATGAGATTTGGTGTTTCTCCCTTGCAGCTTTTAATATTCTTTCTTTGATTTCCCTGTTATACATTTTGAATATGTTGTGTCTTGTTGTGCTTCTCCTTTGATTAGTCCTATTGGGTGTTCTATAAGCTTCCTGGATGAGCATATCTTACTCTATTTTAATATGAGAAATTTTTCTTTAACTATTTCCTTGAGAATGTTCTTCATGCTATTTGTTTGCATTTCAGTTTCTTCTTGTATCCTAATTACTCTTAGATTGTTCCTTCTGATTCTGTCCCAGACACTGAAAATTCTGTTCATGCTCTCTGAGTATTTTTTCATTTTAGTTTTTTTCCATCCATGAGATCAAGCTTACTCAGTCTATACTCATTGTTGGAAGTCTTTATTCAACAGCTGAGGTTCTGTTTTCTATAGAAGTTAGTTTATTAAATTCTTCCATCATTCTTCTAATGTGATTGACTGAAGATTTTAACTTTGTTAACTTCCTTTTTCAGTATGTTTCCTTGATAATAGTTTTTCATCTCTTGAGTTTTCTCACTTAGTCCCTTCATTAAATCTTCCTTTAGTTCATTGTTCCTTTTAGTAATTATTGATTATTTTTTCCTAGGTTTTAATCCTGCTCCCCTATTGGTGGGCTCCTTGGTAGGGAAGTTGTGGGTTTGAGGAGAACCTTTTCTTGTTTGATTACTCATGTTTGAATAGCTTCTTCTGAGTCTTTGAACTGATGTTCCCTGTGGGAAGTAAGGCATCTCCTTGCAGGTCAAAGGGTCAGCATAGTCACCACTCCTCTGATGACCACCAACCTCCAGAAAGGTGTTTCTGCCTGGAGCCACATTTGTTGCACCTTTTGGATCTGGGTTCCAGGACTCCTTTTTGGTACCTGGTGAGGTTGCTGGGCAGCACACTTGATTGTTGAAATGCTGCATCAGAAGTCCATCACTGGGTACTGGGGTCTCAGGGGCATGCTGTGAAGAGACTTGTGAAATTTGGCAGCTTGGACATGCCCAGTATGTCTGGACTTGTTGGAAATGTATTACAGCAGAGGTCTTAGTCATTAGGAGGCCAGATCCATTCCTCAGAGCTGGAGGTGAGGCAGAACATTATGGTGGAAGGCATGGCTCCAGAGAGCTCAAAGTATCACAACAGGAAAGCAGGGAAGAGAGCTATCATACTTTTTAATGTTTGCATTTTATTTTATGTTGCACTTCAACAATTTTACAAAAATAAATAAATAAGCGTTGGAGTGGTGGCTCAGTAGTTATGGCACTTGCTCGGCATGCGCAAGTACACAGGTTCAAACCCCAGCACCCAAGTACATAACTAAGTGTCAGAGCAATGAAAGCCATCTGAAAAACTCTATAAAAATTTATTATCTCTCTGTGTGTGCCTCTCTCTCACTGTCCTTCTCTCTTAAAAAATAAATGAATAAATAAATAAATAAATGCTATAGATCTTTTTTATACTCCTCCCATTAAAGAGTGGACTTTAAATTCTCATCCCAATATTATCAATAGAGGTTAATTAGTTAATTTTAACAGATGAAGTATTTAACTTTTTTTTTTTTTGCTTCATGTCTTTCAAGGATTGATTAGAGAAATGATGCTGCATCTGTATGGTCCCATGAGTAAATGGGTCCCTAGATTTTTCTGATCCCTAGGTTTCAAACTACCTCAGTTGACACTTAGTGGATCATCAATGGGCTATTCCTGCACAACCCTACTCATGTTGAGCATTTATGAACAAAATAATAGTTTTTTAGCCCCTAATTTATGAAGGGATTTGTTACACACCAACAATTATTAGCTTTATTGTTTCTGTCTCCATTCTCTTTTTTTAAAGAGAGAGAGAGAGAGAGAGATAGTGAGAGAGAGAGAAAGACAGAATCAAAATTTTTATTTAGTTTTTCATGTGGCCTTTGTTGCTCTGACACTTTGTTGTGTACATGTGCTGGGGTCTAACCCATGTCTTTGTAAATGCAAGGCAAGTGCCAGAACTGTTGAGCTGCCATTCTATCCCTCCATTCTCTGCTGATATAAGTAACGAACAACTTTTGGTAATTATATGTGTAAGAAAATGTACATGTGTGTTTGAGAGAAATAAATAGATCATATAAAAAGTACCAGAGAACAGGTTCTAAACTGTATTACCATATGCCCTTTCAATCTGACAATTGAAAGAGATTCTACTAAATTTAAATTCTATTAGGGAATAAACCCAGAAAGATTTATAATGGCACTAGACTTAATGACAATAAAATCTTCCCTCTAAACCTTCTAGTGTTAAATTAGATTTACAACACTCTTGGAATTCCATATATTATTTGAAAAGGCATTTGCCAATACATATTAAATCTTATAGGAAATTAGTGTATTGATCCATATTAAATTTTTTAAAAGAGAGAGGCACAGTGAGATAGAGAGAGAGAGAGAGAGATAGTCAATTTTATTTAGTTCTTCATATGGCTTTCATTTCTCCAAGACTCTGCTGCATATGTGTTGCTGGGGTTTGAACTCCTGTACTTATGCATTCTAGGCAAGTGCAGTAACTACTGAGTCCCTACTCCAGCCCCAATCTATATTAATTTTTAAAAGTCAATTTTTGTGGCTGTTAGGACAAATATGAAATTATTTTGAGGTTAGTTGATTTTTTTGTCTTTGTTACTTATGGAGATACTAATCAATTTTCCTTCAATCTACTAAATGGACTAATTTCTAAAGTCATCCCTCTACGCATCATCATGTACTACGCATCAGGTAGTACAATCATGTGTTGTGACAAACGCTCATATCACCAGACTCAGGATTTATCTGGACTGTTAGACTTTAAATTCCTTGGTGGTTTGGCATTTCCCACTGTTATACAATTATGTTTATGTCAAGGTAATCAAGAACAAGCTATATAAACTGTGAAAATCAAATGGATTGTAAATTGGGAAAAAAATTTAATAGGGATTTTCCTGAACTGTATGAAACCATATGGCATTTTGTAGGTAAAAATAACTAAATAATGCTAATTTCACATAGTTCTGTCTCATTACTTAGACTTACCCCGAGTGAAGTAACCCTAGTGAGAATAAAGGCTTAAGGAAAAGTAAGCACCCGAGTGAGAAAGCATTAGTGTTGTAGAAAAAAGAAAAGGATAATATATTATATTGCACATTTTCATAAAAATGCTTTTGATTTAGTGAATCCTATTTTAAGACTATATCAGAATTATTCCAATAGGAATCAAACACAGAACATTGTAACAATGAGAGTGACTTTCCTTTCTGAAATAATGATATACAATAATAAATTCAGGAAACTGAGTTTAAATGACTGAGTCATAATGACTGAGAGTATAAAATTCAGAACTGAGATCAATTAATATCAATATATGGATGGTCACATATCATTTATTGAGCATTAGTACATATGAAGTTTATTTACCATGTTTTTATTGACATTCGAAGCATGGGTGATAAGTATTACTCAGAGAGACTCTCCTGGGTTCGTAAGACAGGTATCCAGGATAATAGATGTATTGGTAAATAGGTAGTCAGATGGATGGATGGATAAATGATAGATAAACAGATAGATGATAAGAAGAGATAGTATACAAACACAGAGGTTCCTATGTACATATGCAAATGAAAGAGCAACTTCATATCACTACCATTTCAACATATGCAAATTTGAAGCTCATTTTATTCTGAAAGGTGCTGAATATCTATTGACTGGCAATGAGTAAACTTAGTTCTACTGGGTGGACATAGTTCAGTTAAAAAATACTTTAGTCTATAAAGAAAATTAGAATTTTCATGATGATCTAGTTTTAGTCTTCAGTTCAGGTCTTACCCCCTTCTCATGATTTCATTCTTTAATCTTCTTCCTTGCCCTATGCTTAATTTCACATAATTTACTTGTACCATTTTGGGAGGGAGTGGAATCAATTAACATGAGTCAGAATCTGTCTATAAAAATGCATCATATGGCTGAATCAGGTTGACTGCTCACAAGCTGAGCATGCTGGAGTGATGAATGGTCTTGCTATAGCTATTCTAAGGTATTTCCTTTATCAAGCAACTATCCAAAGCAGGTTTCTATTATCTTTTTTAAAAATTTTTTGAAATTTCCAGATTTATATGCCTGCCTGAGTATAATTTGGCTTCTCAAGGGAGTCATGTGTCCCCTACAGTATCAGTAAGCCCCCTTTTCCTTTTTTGTACAACTCTGATGTCTAAAATTGATGTGGGCGATCACTTGGTCTACTTTGGCAAGCCATTATAGTGGAGTTGGGAGGTTCCTATCCAACTCATGCTCATCTATCTTCCAAAGTCTTCCCTAAATTACAGGAAACATACCAGTGGTCCACCAATTACTACTTGTCTGGCCAAATTCCTCTCTGTGCCTCAGTTCTGAAATTAGGCATTATTAAAAACTAACAAATATTTCACTCTTGTTTTAAACCATGCCCTCTCCTCAGAATGATCTAGCATCTACCCATTAGCTGTTGGCAGAGGTACACCAGCAAATAAGTGTATTATGGGTCATTAACATTCCCTTGATAAAAAACTGTGGTACATATATACCATGGAATTTTACACAGCAATTAGAAACAATGATATTACAGCCTTTGAAGGAAAATGGATGGCTATGGAAGAAATTATGCTGAGTAAAATCAGCATAACCCAGAGAACCTAGGGTCGAATGTCTTCACTCATCTGTGGAGGCTGAAACTAGACCTGGGTCTTTGAGAAAGGTGGTCTATTATCATGTGTTAAACCCGGATAAGTTGTAATGTTATACAACCTAATACATTTTTAGAGATGTTGTGGGAAGGGGAAGGGGGGGATTAGGGTGGGTAATTGGGGGGGCACTCTTGGGGGTAAATCTAATCTTCAGAATCTATATACATTTTATATTATTTTGTTAAAAACTTGTTTGGTTGTTTAAAAATAAATTTCTCAATTAAAAAAAACTGGAGAACATTAGAAACAGCTTTGCAGAGAAAACTTGGCATAGAACTAGGATTTTTAGTATTTCTGAGAAAGATGAGTTACCTCAACCTCATAAGGACTAGCACAAGGATAAGATCATTCTAATCTATACTACCAGAATGATGACTGTGGGTACTGGCTGAATCAACTAAAGTTGAACTCTGTTTCAGTGCTTGCTAAGTGTCCAATCAAATAAGTTAATTTCTCCATGATTCAATTATTTCATTAGTAGATTATTAATGAAGCTTTCATCAAAAACATGTTGTGATGAGTTAAAAGTTAATTAATATCAAATACTTAGAAAAATGCTTGAAAAATTGAAAATATTAAACAAATAATAACTGTTTGACATTAAAAGAAAGAACTAAGGAAGTTAATATTCTGCACTAATTATACAGAATATTCCCATACTGTCAATGGACAAATTAAATACATAAATTATGAAATTATGGAACAACATGAGAGAAAGTGATAACATCTGTATGACATTAAGTTTTATACCACAAGAGGTCTTGTTTAGTAAACCTAAATACCTTCTTTTTCCAGATAAGTGCCTAAAGGGACAGTTACTATTATATGTTAAAGTTTATTATGAATTATAGAGGACTGAACATATTGCTGAGTAAATTTTACTAATATGTTGTAATTGTTAAATTTTACTGGTTTTGATAATCTGCAGTGCATTGAGTTCATATTAAATATTACATGTGAAATTTTGAACTTGAGTAGGATTTAATTCTATATAAGATAAAATAGTTTCCAAAAAAAGCAGATTTAGTTTTATACACTAGCATATAAAATACCACTTTAAATTTTGTATTTGCTTATTGGTGCATTATAGTCTTACAAAATTAAGGGAATTGTTGTTACACATTCATATTGGCACACATTATAACAGTGTAATTTGGATCCATTCCTTAACCAGTGTAACATAACCCCTCCACACAGTCTCTTATCTCCACTGATTTCTCCTGGCTTACAAATGTTTATATACATACACACACTCATAATATATATAATTTTTATACATTTTCCAATTTTAAATGCCTGCATGAGTATTTTTCAGCATCTCAGGGGTGTAAAGTATACCATACAATATTTATAACTTCCCTCAACCCTCCTCATTGGCCTCCCTTTCCCCACCCCCACATCTTAACTAGACTTGCCCAGATCATATCATACTCTGAATTTGCTGGGTCTTATATATAATTTTGACTATCTTTTATCCTTCTTTTATTTTACTTCAGCTTCCACATATGGGAGAAAACTTTCAACCTTTCACTTTCTGAGTTTGACTAATTTCACTTAGGATTTTTTCTCCATTTCCTTTCATTTACCCTCAAAGACAATGATTTCATTCTCTTTGATAGCTGAGTAGAACTCCATTGTGTGTGTGTGTGTGTGTGTCTGTGTGATATCACAGTTTTTTGATCCATTCATCCAGTGAAGGGCATTTGGGTTGATTCCATGGTTTACCTATTCTGAATTGTGCTGCTATAAACATTGACGAAGCTGTGTCACTGTAATATATTGATTTTAATTTTTCTGGGAACATACCCAGGAGTGGGATAGCTGGGTCATACAGTTGTTCAATCCATAATGTTTGAAGCATCTCCATACTGCTTTCCAGAGTGGTTGTATTAGACTGCAGTCTCACTAACAGTATACAGGTGTTCCTTTCTCCCCACAACCTCTCTAGCATCTTCTGATGTTTGTATTCTTCATTTTTGCCATTCTGATTGGAGAGAGGTAAAATCTTAATGTGTTTTGATTTGCATTTCTCTGATTGCTAGGGATGCTGAATTTTTTTTTCATGTATTTATTGGCCTTTTGTATTTCTTCTGTTGAAAAGTTTCTGTTTAACGCTTTAGTCCATTTATTGATTGGGTCAATGTGTTTTTCGTATTTTTTAAGTTCTTTGTAGATTCTGGATATTAGCCCTCTATTGGAAGTCATGATTTCCCCCCATTATCTAGTTTCTTCTTCACATTCTTAACTAGTTCCTCAGCTGTGCAGAAGCTTTTTTAATAGCATTCTACTTATCCATTCTTGGTTTTAAGTCTTACACTATGCGAGTCTTGTTAAGGAAGTCAGCACCAGTACCAGCATGATGGAGTACTGATCTTATGAAAATAGAAAGAAGACCAGTAGAACAGAGGAAAGGGACTGGTGAGATATAAGGATATAATTTCATTTTTCTGCATATGGATGTCCAGTTTTATTCAGCACCATTTATTGAACAAGCTATCTTTCTGTCAAGATATATTTTCTCCCTCTGTTGAATATCAGATGAAGACTGTCTCAAACTAACTATAATGATTTTTAATTTTAGATAAACCTGATCTCTACAGGTATTTTAAAGAAAAATGAGAAGAAAGGAAGGAAAGTGAAATTCCAGGTAGAAAAAGTACACTTAAGCTCTATTCTTCAATCTCTAAAGCAACAGTAAAATTTATTGGCTTTAAGATATGACTATATGCAATTATATTATTTATACTTGTTAAGTATTTATTAATAATTTTGTGGAATTATCTTTTGTTTACTGATCCATTAGTTTTAGCTCAGACTAATGTCTTCACTATCTTTCTTTGCATAGATTTAAATAAAAGACAAGTAAAACAACTTCATCAGCATCCATCCACACCACAAAGCTGAAAAATGCAGGACTATACTTATTTAATCCTGAAATGATTAACTATATCAGAATTTTCTTACTGATCTCCCGATGCTAAATAATAGGAAAAATACAGCAATACCTTTGTTTTGTTTTAGTATAAGAAAGTTGGGAATATATCTATAACACTCCCAATTTTCATGTTATAATATTCAAATTTTGGATTGTAAAAGCAAAGCTTACATATTATACTTACTTTGAACAGATATTAAATCAACCAATCAATTAAAAATCAATATCAATTGATAAACTGTGCCAATTTGATTAAATATTATCTCAGATCTGAAACTTGGCATTCTGAAAAATGTTTCATAATTATCTTTAAAATGGAGATTAAAAATGTTCAACTTTAATTATTACCATTAATGATCATAATAGAAACTAAAATATAAATTTCATTGTATCTGCAGAAAACTTTATTTTTAATCTACCTTCAAAACATGATTCCAGTTTTTTATGGAATATATATTACTTTCAATAAATTTAGCAGTTTTTAATATTTTTATTTTATTCTTTTTATTGGTACATTATAATTATACACAATAGTGGAATTCATCATTACATATTTATACATACACACAATATCATGTAATTTGGTCAATTATATTCTCCAGTACCTCCCCTTTCCCTTACCCTCCACTCTTCCCTCCTCCAGTCTCTTTCCTCTACTCCTCTGGTCTTCCTTCTATTTTCATAAGATCCCCAAACCCTGCCACCATTTTTCTTTCTCTCAAGCTTCCACATATAAGAGAAAACATAATCTTTGACTTTCTGAGTTTATCTTATTTCACTTAAAAAACTCTCAATTTCATTGATTTTCGTGAAAATGACATAATTTATTATTTATAATTGAATAAAATTCCATTGTGTGTAAACATCATATTTTCTTTTTTCATTTATTCACTGAATGATACCTATGCTGGTTCTATAATTTGTTTATTGTAAATTGTGGCACTGTAAACATGGCTATGCTTGAATTGCTATATCATGTATTCTTAATGACCATCATTCTAACTGGAGTGAGATAAAAGTCTTAGTTTTGATCTGAATTTTCCTGATGACTAAAGATGTTGAACTTTTTTTCATGTATTTGTTGCTTTGTTGCATTTCCTGTTTTGAGAAGTCTCTGTTTAGCTCATTTGCTCATTTATTAATTGGGTTTTTTAAATTTTATTCTGTTTTGTGTGCTTTGTGGTCATTTGAATTCCTTATATATTCTGGATATGAACCCTCTGTTGGAAGAGTAGTTAGCAAAGATATTTTACCCTTCTGTAAGCTCTCTCTTTATCTTCTTAATTGTTTCTTTTGCTGTGTGGAATCTATTTAATTTGATGCCACCCAATTTATTAGTTCTTGGTATTATTTCCTCAGCTTTAGGAGTACTTTTGAGAAAGTATTGTACATGCCTACTTGTTGGAGTGTTGACCCTATGTTTTCTTCTAGCAGTCGCAGAGCTTCTGTTCTAATTCCTAGATTTTTGATCCACTTTGAACTGACTTTTGTATACAGTGAGAGATAGGAATCAAGTTGCAATTTTTATTAGCGTATATTAATTATATAAATGTGTGGATTTTACTCAGACATTTCCATACATGCATATAGCATGTGTTGATCATCTCTTCTCTCCTGAGCTCACCCCTTTCTTTCCCCCTCCATCTGATCCCTTTCCTAGTTCTTGATAGTCCCTCTTCTATTTTCAGGTCATCTGTCCTTTTCAATTTCTGCATATGAGAGAAAACATATATACTTACCTTTCTGTGTCCATTATTTCTCTCAACACGATGTTTTCTAATTCCATCCATTTCATGTTTTATGGTTGAATTATACTCCGCTGTGTATGTACACTGTATTTTCTTTATGCAGTCATCTGCTGACGTGAATCTAACCTGATTACATATCTTCGTTATTGTGAATACTTTAGGAATAAACTTTAGTGTACAGAGGTCTCTTTTGAATATTGTTTAAATGTTGATTTCATATGCTTAGGATGTATACCCAGAAGTGGCATAGCTAGATCATATGGCAGTTCCATTTTTAGGTTTTTGACGACTATTTGAACTATTTTCCATAGTGGTCATACTAATTTGTATTCTCCCAATAGTATTTTTTAAAAAAGAGAGAGAGGGACAGAGAGAGAGAGGAACAGAGAGAGAGAATTTTATTTAGTTTTTCATTAGATTTTCACTGCTGACACTGCATTGTGTACATGGTGCTGGGGTTCAAACCTGCATCCTCGTGCATGCCAGGCAAGTGCAGTAACTACTTAGCCACCACTCCAGCATCCTCCCCCAGTTGTTTAAGGAGTCCTTTTCCTCCACGTCTTAGCCAGTATTTGTTATTTTTGTTTGTTTATTTGATAATACCTATTCAAAGTGAGGTAAGATGGAATCCCATGTAGTTTTGATTTTTCATTTCCCTCATGATTAAAGACATTGAGCACTTATTTCATATATTTATTGGTTATTTGTAATTCTCCTTTTTAGAAGTATCTATCCATATCATTTGCCCACTTTCTTTAGCATTTTTATTTATCGTTCTTGTTTTTGCTAAGTATTTGTACATGTTGGGTATTAATCTTATGTTAGATGAATAGACGGTAAAGATATTCTACCATTTTGCTAGTTGTCTCTTCAATCTATTATTTCTTAGCTGTGCAGAAGCTTTTTAATTTGTCAATTCTTGTTTTTACTTCTGAGCTAGTGGAGTTCTATCCAGGAATGGTTGCTTCTGCCAATGTCTTGAAGTGTCTCCCTACATTGTCTCCTAGAAGTTCCAACGGTTCGGGTCTTACATTAAGGTCCTTTATTTTTTTTCAGAGTGAGAGAGATCTAGTTTTATTCTTCTACATATGGACATTCCGTTTTCCCAGCACTATTTGTAGAAAAGGTTCTTTCTGCAATACATATCATTTTGCTACCTTTTCTGAGAATCAGTTGGCTGAAGATATATGGATTTGTTCTGGATCCTCTGTTCTGTTTCATTGATTTATTTGTCTGTTTTTATGTCCACATCATGCTACTTTTGTTACATTGGCTCTGTAGTATTTCTGAAATCAGGTGTTGTGAACCTTCCAGCATTGCTCTGTTGCTCATTATTTCTTTGACTCTTTGGGATCTTTTGTGCTTTCATATGAACTTTAGTATTTTTTTTCTATTTCTGTGATGAATTCCATTGCTATTTGATGGGGACTGCATTGAATCTGTAGATCACTTTGTGTAATGTTGGTTCTTCCAACACACGTAGGATGTCCTTCCACCTTTTAGTGTCTTTTAATTACTTTCTTCATGTCTTGTAGTTTTCATTCTAGAGGTCTTTCACATCCTTGCTTAGGTTTAATCCTTTATTTTATTTTATCATGTGTGTGTATGGCTATTGTGAACAGTATTTCTTGCTGAGATAATCCACTTTTGCTGAATAGAAAACCTACTGATTTTTTAACGTTGGTTTGGTATGTTACTACTTCAGTGAATTTGTTTATGTGCTGTTAATGAATGTCTTTATGTGCTTTAACAATGTGCCTTGGGGTATCCGTTATAGAGTGTTGAGTTGTATTCCAACTGTACTTTGTAGTGTAATCTCCTGGTGGCTTCTTTGACTGTGATTAGTGGGTTTTGACACAATGTGTACTGTTTAGCAGCGTGAGGAACCAACTCTGTCTGTCACACGTCTGTATTCATGAATGAGCATGTGGACCACTTAGGAAATTTAGACTGATGTGGTGTGGACAGAAAAGTATACGGAGTGCAGCCTCTGTGATTGTTCCCATGAAGGGAATGGAAACTCCTTTTAGGTACTGGGGTTTTTTCCATAGGCATTGCTTGCATTTGCTCTGATAATTGGAAGCAATTTTGATATTGGCTATTCCAATTGTGGTGAAAAATTCAAAGCCCTTTTCCTCTGTTTAGATACTTGTACAGTTCCTGTTTTCTCATGGAGAGGAAAGGAACAGGGACAGAGCTACCCTTCTGTGGCACTCACGTCCAGCCTTGTCAGCAATGTACGACCTGACAGGATGTGGAAGAAACTAATGCTGAGGACCCTCATAGATATAATGTCCACAAAATTTGCCTTATTTCTCTCTGCTGTTACTTTGGAGGATGATGTCCAGGAATGGGACATGGGACCACCCTAGCTATGCTCACTTGTGAATATATCATCAGCTGGGGGATTTTTCCCATTTCTTCTTTAAGTGCATGTCCACCAAGGTTCAGGTAAGACTAGGTCAATTCCTCTTATCTAAACTGGGAGTAGAGCACCTGTTCCATGTATGGTCTTGATCCCCAGCATTGCAAAATGAATAGATAAATAAACAAATAAAATAGCAAAAACAACAAAAACCAGAAAGAAATGGTAAGATAATATAGAATAAAATAAAAAGATGAACAAAATAAAGTAAAAAATGTTAAAAAGGATACAGATATCAAAAGAAAAATTAAAAAGGAGAAAACAGAAAGGGAAATAAATTATCAATTGAAATGAGGAGACACAAAAAGAGAAAAAAAATCATAGAGCAAAGGTTACAGGTTATTCAATCCCCCAATTATTTCTGTTGTGTTCAACAGGAAGAAATTTGTAATTGAAGACAGAATTTTTTTCAGTTGCTTTGCACCTTGAAATCAGCCAGCAGGATCTAAAACTCCCTAAACAAAGATTCTCTTCAGAGCCCTTTGGGCTGAGTACTCCTAGGGAAGGACGAATGGAAATGGCTGCACTGAGCATTAGTGAGTCAGCCAGTGCAGAATTTCTTTCTTGAGTGTCCTGGGCTGCATGCTCTAAGTGCAGGACAAATGCTGGGGTGAATCCTCAGATGCCCCTGTGTATGCTCCAGTAAACCACAAAGACCTGTGCTGGGAGCCAGGATGCTGGTTTCTATGCTATCTGCCGCTCATTGTCTTACAGCCCCCAAACTTGGTCCCATGAGAAATCACATTTAAATGGTTCTCTCCTGGGTTCTTATTGCAGATCTCCTGAACTGCCAGTTTTGAAAGGAAATGCCTTCTGCTTCCCTCTGAATCACAGTCCACACTTCCAGCTGTCTCTCAGAAAGGCCACCTTCCAGGCCAGTGCAGAGAGGCATCTATTGAGTCTTAGTGATAGAAAAAAAGTCATCTAGCATAACCTGTAATAAAAGATATCTTCCAAAATGGTTCTTGGTTACAGCACCGTATGAATACATTGGGAAATGCAGAGAACTTCCCCCATGCCAGCCTTCCATACAGGTTGCAAGTCTCCTGTCTATTTAGACAGTGTGTTTGCAAGGTGCCATGATCTGTGCTGGAGGAGACTGCTGGGACTCTCTGTCATCTATTCTCCCACAGATGGGGTACCCTGCCTCCGCTGCCAAGCTGCCAAGTGTTCAGTCGGAGGATCTTCTCTTCCTCCTATTACTCTAATATCCAAAATTTCTGAGTTTCATCTTGTATCTGACCCTTTACTATTGAACTCCAGTGCTCTCCCATGACACCCACCTTGACACACAGCTACACATGTGTTTTGGTTGTGTTTTGTGTAAAAGCAGACAAGAGCTGGATGCCTCTAATCTGCCGTGTTGGATGTACAAGTTTTAATACATTCAAAAACAGAGACAAAAATCAACAACACCTAGAATTAAGTTTGTAATTCTGGCTATGGATCATTAACTCAATTTCAGAACTGAAGTGAGCAACCTAAATGAATCAAGGAGTTGGTTAATTGGAAAAAGAAAGATGATTTCATCCTCTGTGAAATTCAGCTACAAATAAGTTGTTGTGTAGGGCTGTTGGAATATTCTTGTGTGGCATGTAAATAAATCTTCACTTTTTCTTAAGAAACTAGAAACCCTGAATTTCTCTGCTTTTGCTGTTGGCTACAATTCTACAGAATTTTAACTATGATGCAGGATAAACAAAACATGTCTGCAGGCCAGATTGAGTCAGCTAGTTGCCAGTTGGTAAGTCCACACCAACCCTCCTCTTATCTGCTTACCTCTGCAGGTTTTCTCGTAACCTTCCCTCTACCGAGAACATACTTTCCACTCAGACACCATGCAAATCAGCTTGTCTGCATGGCTGAAATTGAAAATAATGCCTGTCAAACACTTCCTCTGTATTCTTTACTACTCATACTACATTTCTTCAAAGTAATTGAAAGTCCTATTTCTATGCTGAGTCTAAAACCAGAAAGGCAAGAGTTATTTCTTAAGAAATTTGATATCTGCACTCAGTATAATACCTTATACATAATAGAAGTTAAATACTTAATGAATGAATGAATTCTAGCATTAGTCTCTGAAATGAGCTGACGTAGTGTCATGAATGTCAAATGGAAGCCCATTATAATCATTTCAAATATTTTAAAATAATTATATAACATAAAAGACTTATTCTTTTATCTTCATCTGAATTAATAAGAATAAGATATCAAGGCAATGAATATGTGAGCAAATACATATAGAAGCTTAGGCTTAAACCATTATTAAAAATTATCAGCAGTAGTTCAGAGAATAATTTTTTAATTAATACATTATGCAATGTAGTACCTAGAATGACAAAAAAAACTTTTTTCAAAAATAATTATTGAAATAATAGAAATATCTTATGATTTTTAATATAAACGATACACTTAAACCAGTCAATTTGCATTCAAATAGCATTTAAAATGGCTCATTACCTTCCTGTGATTTATTTGATATTGACCTTCAGGTAGACAATGGCACTGATTCATTTCTTGAACTGAGTTGTGGACAAACTTTTATTGAACAAGAGTCCTAACTCTATCCTTTCCAATTGTAGTATATTTTAAACTTAATTGAATGAACAAAGAGTACAATGTAAAAGACCAAGAGATATATAATGTAGTTTTCAATAATTATAAATTTATTAAATAAGACTAACATCAACATAATAAACTTAGTAGTCTATATACTGAGTCCATTTATGGCAATGAGTGTCTCCAAGAACTCACAAGACATAAAACCTTGAAAAGTTCTAAACATTAATGCAGCAGGCTCCTAAAAATATCTATTTCAAGCCAGTTCTTAGATGAGACAAGATAAAATTCTAATGGTTAGAACAACAGTATTGATTTTACATAGTATCATCTACTTTATGAAACATTTATCTTATATCCTTTGGTTTTATACCAATTTGCTAAGGAGAAAATGCAAAACCTGATGACTATTTTGGAAGAAAACTAACCATTAGAAATATTAGGTGACTTGCTGAATTTTAACTGATATCGAGTAATGGAGTCAGAGCTGGACCCCAGGTCCCTTGAAAGCATCTCTAGAGTTCTTTACCCTATTCCATTTAGCTTGTCATAGGTATAGAGTACAATCATGGATTATATTCAAGTGCCTTGTTACAAGAATGAGAACGTATCCTGTATTTTTTTTATAAATTAATACATAAGTTTTCTAAAATTACCAAAAAGAAATTTAAATTAATTGCTGCATAAGAACATTTATGTGTTATACTTCCCTGATTTTATTCTAACTCTTCCCCACCAACTCCAGGTTTCTGTTGGAGGAGGGTGTACTTCTGGGGAAACTGGACCTTCCTGGCTCCATTTATAAAGTTACCTGGCTGAAACCAAGTAGCACTTCTTTTTCTGTTTCCAGTGACAGGTTCAGTTTGAGAGCAAGGAATATAAGGTGATTCAATCAGAATGAAAACAAGCATCATGAAACTTACTTTTCCAACTTCTTATTATCTGAAATGAAATATCTCTGTTCTTATTTCATAGAAAAATTCTTGTTAATAGTTTTTGTTCTCCATCAGGGAGAAAGGAAGCCACCATCTTTTAAGGTGAATCACAGACAGAAATTGAGCCTTAGTGACAGCAATGAATCACTAGATGAGGCACTGTATGACTTTCTTCAGAGTTACATGAGCCAGCAAATTATTTAGGCAAATTAAATTTGGGTTTTTAGTTATTTCTAACTGAAAGCATTCTACCAGCTGATAAATTTTTAAATTCCGAACTGAAAGTAGTTTTAATTTTTCTCAGTAGTTAATCTTTATATTTAACAGAAACTGCTCTCAGATAAGTTCCAAGTCACCGCTGTTACCGTCATTAAGTGTATTATGCTTAGTAGACTTCTGTATGTACAAACTGCTAGAGGTGCAAGGCTGGACTTCTTGTTGAACCTTCAGTGAAGTCACGATGACTGACTATCACCTCTGTAGAATGAAGCTTTGTTTACTTCTTATTCTGTGTCAACTAGATTATCTCAATTTCTCATGCCTTATTGTTCTTAGTATTTATTTTTAAGTTTTTACTTATCCATATGTATCAACTCTTACCACTCTTTAATATATCCACCTCATTAAGTGATCCCTAGGAATGGTCAAATGCAAATCTCAAACTTTCTGAGACATATTAGGAAAAGAAAATAGGGAAAATTCATACATTGTCAAGATTACACTCCTCTAGTCAAGAAACTTTCCTTTCTAATATTATCTGTAATAAAGTTTCCCTATATTTATTTTATAGAACATTTTCCACTAATAGTTTTTGTTGAAATAATGATTGGTTCTTAAAATGTAAGAAATTATACCCTTGAGTATAGTTTCTTACTCATTTTTTAAAATTTACTCCTCATTTTGCACAATAGATTGCTTGAGAGTTTCTCAATAAGTCTTTTTTTAAATGAGTCACCAAATGCTTAATTATCACCACTTTCACTGTTATGGAGAATAAGCAAAGCATGATTTTGAAAAATATCACACAATTGTAAAATATTCTATGATGTTCGTTCATAATATATCAATAATTAGCTATAATTTTCCATGATATATAGCACTATTTCCAAAAATAATAATCATTAATGCTAGCCATCACTTGTCAGGAAACTTATGATAAGCCAGGCACTATTCTCAATGCTTTGCCTGATTAACAATTCGTTTAACATATAATTTCCTTAGGGGACATACATTATCATTCAATCCATTACACAGAGAAAGTAACAAAATGTCTTAAGTTTCTGTTTAAGTCACTAACGGGGTTACTCAACCAGTGGTGACCATGCTGGAATTCCAATTCTAGCAATGTAGGGAAATTAAAAGTGTCACAGAATCTGGAAGCACACAACATCGGCATCCTATATGAAGCATACAGGACTGCACTTGATTGGAGAGCTGGATTTATGAAATTTGAATTTGCCATGTGGGCATTAACTGTCTAGAGAAATCCCTGAGAGTAATAATATAAAATGGCCCTCTCTACCTTTCCAGAGCTAACCATAGTCATTAGAATCAACAAAAGTGGAGATGGATATGGAGGCAATAGTTACTGAGTGATTGTTATTTTTCAGTGTGAAAGACAGAATATTCTGACCATCTTGAAGAAATCTGCAACATCAGCAGTAGGCACAGAACTCAGTTCATATCTTTGCTCAGTTCTTCGCAGGACTTCTCAGAGTAAACACAGCATTTTAAAAGACGGCTAGAAATGGAGTGAGTTCACCACCAGAGCACATCACAGAGTTAACTAGCAAAGAGATTCTAGCAAGAAACCAAACCTTTGAGTTCCCCCTCCCCAGAAGATTGATGCTATAACCCATTTGTTATAGTACAAAATTTAAAAGGAATAGAAACCTTTAAGTTTCTATTCTACTTGTTTAAAATTGAATATAATTATGTTTCACTGCAATTTACCACAAATAGATTTTTACTCAATTTTTAAGGAATGTTATTACTGACTATAATTGTATGGCTGTTTTGCAGTGTTATTCAGCTACTTGGCTTCAGATTCTGAAATGATTGAACAGGAAAATAAATGATCTGAGAGCAGAATTTGGTTCATTTGGCTGATAATAAGAACAGTATATTTTTATAATTGTTGGAATTCCCTTGTAATTTATTTAACTGATAGCTGTGTTTTTGACATACAGAATAAATAATCACGAGTCTATCTTTAGAAGAAAATCTCTTAAGATTACCACTAATGTGACTGTCAACTTTTTAAGTGATTGATGTTTAGTTGATTTCTCACTGCTTTTTCACAGAATTTCTAAAAATGCTAAAGGAGCAGATCTTTAATACCAAACTATAATCTTACCATTATTATGATGAGGAATGATAATAAGAGTCAGTCAAACAGTAATCTATTATTGAACTAAGAGTAAGGGATGCTAAAATACATCCACAGTCAATTGGCAAGCTAGCAAACAATAACAACAAAAATAAACCAAGATAAACTTTTGGTTTCTTTGCTCATTTTCCTTGAATTTATAATTGTCATTATTAATGCAATTTTTTTCACATGAAGAAAATTGTTCTTCCTATATAATTTCCTCATACTTCTTTGACTACATGTTCTAAGATGATAGCCACAGTTGCTAGTAGAAGCTGAGGGATTTTATAAACATCAATCAATACACAGCAATAAGTATATGAATCAAAGAATATAGCCATAAAATACCTTCCCATATGACACTAGTAAGTTATTTCATACAGGAACATTTTATATTAAAATCAAATGCACTGCATCTTTAATTGGGAAGAGAAAGGATAATATCAACTCTCTGAGGTAAAAAAGAAGATGAAAGAAAGGGAAAAGATAGTTTTTCTTCAATATCTTAAAAGAAATGGAGTCAGACCTTAATTCCTTCTTCTTCACTTTCAGGTCAAACCAGCACAATACTTTGGCTCCAGGAGCATAGTGAACTGAGAAAGATAGCACAAAAATTAGGATTCATATTCCAGCAGATTAGAGGCAAGTGGAGCAATTTGTTCCATAATATGCTACATTTAGGCCCCACCTTAACCCCCATGTATTCCAGTGCAAGGGGTAAAGTAGAAGATAATTGAAGAAAAATTATTTATTGCAGCAGTCATAAGACAAGGAAGAGTCACCAAACTGAGGGGAATATGAAATAGGCAATCTGAAGAGTCTCCCTTGGGCACAAAAGCGCTCTGAACTATCTGACCTTTACTCTTTAGAAACCCAGCGCTGTTGTATCTGTGACTAACATCAGAAACTGAGTACACGGAAGATCCCTTGAACTCTCCATAGTGGTAATGCAGTGTTACTAAAATTTTCTACACCTGTAACTGAAGCACAGTGTCTAGATAGCCTGTGCCTGTAATGAAAAATTACAAACTTGCTCAAGTTTCTGCCCAGATTTCATTAGATATCCCTAGCATCTCTTGGAAAACCTGGGATCTATTCAGTACATGGTAAAATTCATGAAGTGAGCCATTACGTAATCTCTTAGAATGTTTTATTAAAAATGTATCTATTGGGCTGGAGCAGTGGCTCAGCCGTTACGGCACTTGGCCCGGCATGCCTGTACATGGGTTCAAACCCCAGCACCATGTACACAACAAAGTGTCAGAGCAACCAAAGTTACAGGAAAAACTAAATAACATTGAGTCTCTCTCTCCACGCTTTCCCTCTTTCTTAAGAAAAAAAAAAATCCATTGTAAATTTTCAATAGTTAACTCAAAAAGGAACGTCAGTGTCATGCTGCAGGGCACCAGACTACTTTACCCAGAGCACCATCTGTTAACTCTTAGTTCAACCTCAGCTTTCAGACTCCACGGAACATTGTATAAAATATTTTTAGCATTGCCTTTGCCTAAAACCGATGTTCCTGTAGAGACCCCACCATTTTCTGTAGGTGTAGTTGAAATATGCTAGATCCCTCGGTAAAACCAATGGCTTCTTCTCCCAGGTCTTCTCTCCTCAATTTCATCATACATCACGAGTCTGCTAAGAATAGCTAACTCAGCGATCTGGAAAGCAGATCGCTTTATATATTAATTTTACTTGGGCACGGATTCCTTTTTCATTCTGGAGGAGTCAACATCTTTTTGTAAATTAATTGAAGATCACAAATTTACCTAGGATAGAGTTGAATCAGGTATTGCATATAATATAATTAATTTCCAAGTATATGCATGTGTTCATAAGTTTTACCCTACTTAAATCTCCATGAAATGAGATCTAAATATCAGGAAGAAAAAATAGTATGAAATTGAATAAGATGATTTAAAAATAATTGTTCAGATCTTCAAAAGCAGTGCAAAATAATTAAAACTAATTCTATCATAATAGGTTTCAAAGGGAGTTTTTGATTCATTCTTCTAACTCAATGTTTAATTTAGAAACCCCCATTTCATAATGAAATCTACTGCATTATTAATTAGGTTAGATATTTCATTCAGATTTATGGTTTTGGAAGATCTCTCTGAATTTTTTGTATGATTGTATTCCAATAATTTCACCTACTGTAAAATACATAGTCTCCTTTAACTGAAGTAGCCAAATCAGAGAACTCTTGATTTCATATTTTTTAAAATCTTCCCTGAAAGATGAATTCCAGTCAAACTTAATCTGTTTTAGCAGCTTTTAAAACATCCTCAACATATAATCCAATTTATTTTCCTCAAAAATAAATCCTATCTTACCGGATTACAAAAACTCTCATATGTTAACTACCACCTCAATATTTATATTTAAGCTTTTTACTCAACAGATTATAAGACTCTTTATTAAAAACAACTATGCTTTCTTTATTGCTCAAAATGTAACAATTCAAAGCATAAAGACAAAAGTTAATTATGGCTCAAAAAAAGGTAGATTTGTGTTTAGGCTAGTAGGTGAAGAGAGGGGAAAAAAAGTTACTAATCACAAATCACAGAAATATTTGGAATTTATGTTATTTAGATGTTTTCCTGGCTATTATTATAATATGAAAATGTTCTAATTTTAATAATATCTTGAAATTTAATTATTACTGATATTGCATAACCAATATGATTTAAATTATTATTTTGGCTGAATTACATTCTTATACATTATCCATTTGATTATTATTTTTAATGAACTCAGTTTATAGATGGAACTTTTCTCATTTGTTTATAATTTAGATCTAGATTATTGATATAATCTTCAAACATTGGGCTCTTAGTAATTTCCAACACTTTAAAACTACTTTTGACTTGCATCAATCATATCAAATCCAACCTTAAATTCCGTATTACAATTGTTTTGAAATATGTGAAAATAAACATATTCTACAAATACTATTATACTATTTCTAAGAAGAGCAGTAAAAGAGTAAAATCCTTTCCTATGCAATGTCATAACAGTAAATTCTACAATTTCTATATTTGTGTTTCTTTTTACTTACTGAAGTTTCTTGCTTATTATTTATATATTCCATATGCAGAAGAATTTTAATATTCAATCATTCCTTTACTCAGCAAGCATTTATTGAACTCCAACTACATGCCAGCTATTATGCTAATCACAAATCATACTAAGACAATTGAGGAGAAAATATGTCTGATACATATAAAGTATTATAAAGTACTAGCTGTATTTTATTTTATTTTTTCTGGTTCAATATAGTCTTACTATTGAAGGGATTCTATTCATTGCTTCACATTCATATGTGCATGTGTAATCACAGAGTAGCTTGAACACAATCCTTTCCAGGATTCCCTGCTACTCCCTATCTCATGTCTCCTCTGAATTTCCCGTTACAGAAATAAATAACCATATACATGTACTGAAATTGTTGAAATTGCTAGAATTATATGCCTGAGTATATTTTGGTTTTTCATGGGCGTTAAGTGTATTTTACAGTGTTTCTCGCCCCCCTTTTCCCTTCCTCTGCTCCCGCCACCGGCCACTTTGTAGCTAGAGTTCCCACAGATTACGTGTTACTTTAAATTTGGTGGGAGTATTAAATAAACTTGACTAACTTTCATTCTATTTTAGGTTTTACTCTAGTTTCCATGTATGACAGAAAACATTCAATCCTTAAATCTCTGGGTTTGGCTTACTATTTTAAATCAATCATATTTAAAATATTATATGAATATATTCTATATTATAAAATATTATGAAATGCTTCAAATGTGCTACATAATATAAAGAATGGGTTAAAATATCTATGTTGTCATTGCTCAGATTCTGCATAATTTTACATTTTCATGTATTTATTTCACATTTTTTTAAAAAATAAAGCATTACACATAAAATTGAAGTTTTCTGTACCACCCTCTTGAATTATTTCCTCAGAAATAACCACTCCCCTAAATTTCTGTTTCATTATTACCATTCATGATTTTATATTTTTAATATTAATCCTGATACAATATATATCAATTTGCATACTTTTGTAAATAGTGTCAGTTATTTACTTCTTTATCTATCATACATTTAAATATCACACATTTGAAATTTATTCATAACAAGTTTATTCCAACAATTTCCTAATAAAAGTATTGATTTTGCAAACAATCTTCTATACATATATTCCCTGTTACCATGTACAAATATTTCCCCTAGGGTTTATTCCTACAAATGACAGTGCTTGTTGTGAATAATGTAAATTTACTGTGTTCTCTCCAGAGTGGCTGTACCAATTCGATTTTCTACCAAATTGCATGAAATTTTATATTTCTTTCAACTCTTGCCAACTGTCCTATTTTCAGACTTCATATTTTTTGACAAACTGATGAGAATGAAGCACTAACTTCTTGCTTTATTTAGTAAAGAAATTAATTCCTTTTTCTAGATTTATCAGCAGCTGAATTTTCCTCTTGTATATATATTTCCTGTTTATATTCATAAATTAGTTTTCTATAAGGCAGTGAGTCTGAATTTTTTGAAAGAGATTTTCATATTTTGAAAACTGAAATTCTAAAAACAGCAGTGGGTGCCCAGTCACACTAAGTGAATCACTGTAGTAATTATAATATGGCTTTTAAAGTCTTTACAATTTTCTTTCTTTTTTTTTTTAAAGAGAGAGAGGGACAATCAACGAAAGAGAGAAAGAGAAAATCAATTTTATTTAGTCTTTCATGTGATTTTTGTTGCTTTGATACTTTGTTGTATACGTGGTGCTGGGGTTTGAACCAGTGTCCTCATGCATGCCAGGCAAGTGCTGTAACTGCTGAGCCATAGCTCTTTACACTTTTCTTAAGAATTCAATCAACCGAAGTATTTAAGGCACTAATAAAGACTGACACATAATATGCACCCAGTAACACTCGCCACTATCATCATCATCATCACCACCTTCATTATGAATCTTATACATCAATTCATCATATATGTATGCATCTATACTTTCAAACTCCATATCAATCACCAGGTGTTTGTTTCTTTGTTTTGGTTATTAGACAACTGATGTTTTTCATTTTTTTAACTTTGTTTTCTGTATGATCTTGTTTTACATGTATATCTCATGAGCAACATACTCTAGGTTTTTATTCTTTAATCTATTTATCTCTTACTTAATAGATAAGTTAAATACATTTATGATTCCTAATTTATTTTGGCTTAGTTCTCTCACCTTATTTTATAATTTGGTTATTTATTTTTCTCTCCCTCTATTTTTGTTACTTTCTTGTCTGTCATTGAACTGATAAAGGTTTTCCGCGTATTCCCATGCTATTTGTAACCCTTTCTTTCAATAATTACCTTTAGATTTTTGGACATACATTCTCAACAATAAGTTTTTCTATTAGCATCTGAAGCTAACCATTATTTTCATTTCCCTCCTGAACAACACAAGAAGCTTGGCATGTTTTAATTATTTATTGTGTAACCATTCAATGTTGACATTATCTGTAGTTTTATTAGTATTTTGCATAAAATAAAAAATTCTATTTTCTGTCGAAATGTAAGTGATCTACTAAAAGGAATTTTAAATTTCTAAGCTCACCACTATTTCATTATTCCACAGATTTCTTTGAATTCTTTCTTTTTTCTCTCTCTCTTCCTTTCTTTCATTCCCTTCCTTGCTTCCTTCCTTGTACATCTTTTTAAATGAAGGTGTTTGAGTTAAGCACTCTTGATTAACAGGGTTTTTGCTAAGCAGTTTGAAGGCAAGCCTCCATTCCCCTTAGAATCAATTATTGTACAGAAGAGTCTGAACTCCTTTTACCTTTTGCCTTTGCATGTAATCTGTATTTTTTTCTGCTAATGCTTTGACATTTTAATCTTTATAATAAAATTCTATAGGTTTACTATGTGTCTAGCTATGGGCTTTATTTAAAGTTTTTAAATATTCAAACTACATTATCAAAATTTCATAGTTTTCTTCAACTTGGGAAATTTTCAGATATTATTCCTTCAAATATTGCTTCTCCATGTCAAAAAGACATGAATTCATACTGAGTACACCCTGAAGATATGTCATCTAATCTGCATAGTACTTAATTGATTTTTATTTGTTGAACTGCAGTCTGGGTGAATTTATCAGTTCTTGGTTCAATTCACTAGCTACTTCTTTACACATATCCAAATAAGGGCTTAGGTTAGCTACTTTTTACAATGTCAGTGACAATATGTTTTTAGTGTCTTATATTTGTCATTTCCTTTCTTGTTTATTACCCGTATTTTTTATTTATTTCTGTCTATTTTTATTTTATAACATTCTCTTCCTTTTAGGCTGCTATTCTTTTTAGACTGACTCAAAGCATTCTGAACAGACTTGCTGTCATATTATTTCCTAAGACTGATTTCCTCAGAAATTACTGCATATCTTGCTTTGTAATTTTTTCTAGAAATCTTCTCTCATACTCATTATCTTAGCTGGTGCACACCTATAATCGCAGAGACTCAGGAAGCTGAGATAGGAGGATCACAAGCTTGATGCCAGCCAGCCTCCATGACATAGCAAGACTCTCAGCAACTTAGCAAAATTCTGCCTCAAAACAAAAATAAAAAGGGCTGAAGATGTAATCAGTGGTAGGGCCACTGGGGTCAATGCTCATATATATAAATAAATATATATGCATAAATAAATAAAAGCTTCTTTACATGTTTCAAAATCTAGGCTCTTCAGATTATTTGCACTTGGAAATTTGAGATTTGTATTTTATTTTCTTTCCCACCCCAATTCTCCATTTCTTTTTGTATCATGGGTAGTTTTTTAGTTGCAGTTCACAACAAGCCCTAAAGATTGTGTTTTATAAGTGCCTGCCCCATGGTGATAGTGGAGATATTGCTTATTCAGAATGCAGTGTGTCACTCTGCTCAGTTTAGGAGCTTAAATCTGAATCCTCTTCCCACTCCCCATCCCAATCCTCCCTCTCCAGGTGTCAGCTTCCCAGACAGAAGTGGCCAGCCTGTTTTTGGAGCCTCATTTCACATGCAGAAAACTGTAAGACACCTCATACCTAAACTGCAAACTATGGGCTTGGCTCCGTTCACCACCAGTCCTCATATTTGTTAGAGTTTTAAAACCCATTATCACAGAGGAGGCCCAGACTATCAATGCTTCTGCAGGCTTCCAAACACAGAGCTTTCAGCTCTGTGACTTCAACCTCACAAATTCTTTTGCATTTCTGGTTCTATTACTGAACCATGGAGAAATCTCTCTCTCTTTTTTTTTTTTTTTTCTTGGTGTAGCTTTTGAATGCGTTTTTGTCCTTTTTGTATCTATTTTTGCTTTGAGGTCTGCAATAAAAAAAAAAAGATCAGGAATACACTGTGCCATTGTTAATATTGTCTTGAATTGGTTCTTTGTGATATGAATATGCTTAGATTCCATATCTGATCCTGAGAAAAAATATGTTTTACATTTTATTTGAAGCAAGTTATTTAGCAGGTAATGAAGGGGTTAGAAAAGGGTTGTTAATGAGAATGATCCAAAATAAATGACTGATGAATAAATGTTGATCAGTTAGCTATTTTCAAGGTTGTTACTTTTTGTGAGAAATGAGGACTTTTTTAGACTTTCTGACATAAAGAAATTCTATGATAGCTGTGCATGTGTTTATAACAATTTCCTCTTTTCTTAGATCAGATTTTTTTTAAAAATCTTGAAAAACAAAATGGTAGCATAATATTAATTTGGCATTGATATATATTTGCTTGACAGTCCTACTGCTTTATAAGACATAGCAATGGTTTAATTGAATAGGAAACAAAAAATACCAATGCTGTTCTACCTAGTTAAAATAGAATGGCCACTTTGATCATGTACATTTTATTTTAAGCTAGAACACATATTTGTTTACTTTCTCTTTCTTCCAAAATCAGATATAATTGTTTCTTTTTAGACTACACTCATCGTATGATCAACAACTTAAACAAATTCAATTTCCTTTAAAATGTAGATTTTAATCATGTTTTGTGCCATAAGTCTGCTCCTTAATAATGATGGTCTTTCTAAAATTATTTTTAAAACATTTTCATAAAATATATATTCTATACTTTTATTTACTATGCTTCCCCACTATTATCACATAATTGGAAGCAATCACCTTGGCTAATTTAAGTATAGACAGACATAGCCACTGGAACCAGAAGTTTTTAAAAGAATACTGTACTGTATCACCCTTTGTTCAACACACTGAGCATATGTTACCTTGCTGAATTCTCAAAACCACAATGTGAGAGCGATAAAGTCTATACACACCTTTCCACAAAGTTTGCAAATCAATTCGAGTGTTCTCAGGGATTTATCAGCCTACCTACTCAAAGCACTGATGAAAAACAACATCCTGGTAATTTGATTCAAGATGTTCCTCTCCAAAGTTATTAAAATGTCAGAACAAAAATGGTTGCATCTTTAATATATATTATGCGTGTGTGAAATCTGTGTGTTTTTTTTTTGTCAGTGACACTTGAAAGAAACAAAAGTAGGAAGCTAAACCAAGTATTCCTGCCAGTATTAGACAATTATATGGAAATGACAACAGAAGCAGTAGACATTTGAAAACTTACCACTTAAGAAAAGGGTTTTCAGCGTGCCTTTCACAACATTATCAACTCATTTTTATGCCTTATGTAATACAGATTTTAATAACCAGCTTTCCATATGGTTGAGTCAACATGAAATGAATACAATGACTGTATGACAAGTGAATAATTTTCACTGTATTTTATGCCTCTCTTTCCTATTTCATGTTTCCTATATGAATTCATACTTAACCTTGAAGATCATATATTTCTCTTACTCTATTATTATACATTTGCATTATTATGGAAACTAAATGAAAAGTGCTTCAGGTTATAAGGTGTATTAAGTACAACGTGCTTAATGTGGTCTCAATTGTTACTATCAAAATGAAGATTAGAGGGCTAGAGCAATGGCTCAGCAGTTACGGAGCTTGTCTGGCATGCGTGAGGATGTGGATTTGAACCACAGCACCACGTACACAACGAAGTGCTGGCACCATGAAAACTAAATAACATTGATTCTCTTTTTCTCTCTCACTGTCCATCTCTCTTAAAAAAAAAAAACAAATATTAGAATAACAGTACTACCCTTGTACCTGGATGGAGAAAATTTTCTAATAGGCTTACCATAAAATGACAGATAATTATACTAACCCTTTGAGGTTTCTGTGGAGAAAATAAATATGAGGTTTCTGAATAGCTAATAAACTACTGAAAACTCTATTCAAATTTAAAGTTCTCCAAGATTATCTTAAATCAGGAGTATTGTCAAAAACTATAAAAAATTTTAAAATGAGAAAAAAAACCCACATAGTCTAATTACATAGCATTTGGCTTTTCAAGTAATAATCATGTTTATTTCATAATAAGCATCCAGGCTGAATTCTTTCTAAGAGGTTGGGCATAAATAGCTTTAATGCCAGAGTCAGAATCAACCAAAACAACATTAGCAATTATTATTATTTTCCCATCAGCATTACTGTTAAAAAACGTGAAAAATTAAGCATTAGGAATACTTGATATTAAAGTACAATAAAATTCTATGGCTGAAAAAAATGTCATTGATCTTAAAACACTACAATTAGTGTGTCTCATTCCAAACTCAAGGACCTTGTCAGGATCCTATTCTGTCTACTAAACTTTAGGAATAAGAAGGAAAAGATCATTAATCAGATTGATGTTATGAATATGTATTTATAAATGACAAATGTATGTGCAAGGGAATTATGAACGGATGTGCAGGTAAGATTAAGATGACAAATGTGGAAGAAACCCTAAAGCAATATTAAAAATTTTAGATGTTTAAAATTTCAAAGAATGACCTTTAAAAAGAAGCCATCCATTTAACTTTTACATGATATAAATCAAACATTAAAATTTAGTCAAATTAATACTGATGAAACAAAATTATGTATTTATATTAGATGTGATTATCTTGATCAAAGATATAGGTGAAAAATCCATGCAGTCTGTTAAATAGAGAATATTATATTGCCTCACATTGCTGACGTTTTCATTTTCTTCAAAATCTTTATGTCAGATAATCATGATCCTAATACTACAATATTTTGTTTCAACTTTTTAAATACATGGGAGTTACTAAGTCTAATTCCTGTTTCTTTTTGCAATCTTTCACAGTCTGAGACAACCACTTTGACACTTTATCAACTATACCCAGGCAGACTATTAAAAAACAGAAGCAGATGGCCCCTAGACAGTTCCAGAATCCTAACTGGTCTGCATTATTACTGAAATCCACAAACTATGACATCTTATTTTCTTTTGCTTTGTTTTCTGCATTACCCATTCGAATGTGGTTTTGATTTGGGGTCCTCCTTTAAGAGGAATATGTAGGTTAACACTAATCAGCAGTAAAATAGTCTGTCATGAACTCATTATTCCCCACATTACTTACAAGATAGGGGTTCTTAACTATCAACTGTTTCCAAAGAATAGATTCTACATTATCACTCACAATAGTCACCATTGCCTACTCAGTAAACTAAGGTTGCCTTTCAACCTTTCTGGAGTGAGGATGTCTAAACAAATGCACAGATATGTGCTGGTGCGAGCATGCATGTGTGTGTGTGGGCAGGGGGGTGGGTCATAGAACGCCACAGATGAGACTACACCAGGGCTAAGACTATTATTACCACCATCAAACAACCCAGAACTTCCTCATGGATGAATCCTGTCATGCAGATGAAAGGGGATCATTTGGGAGCTCTCAAATGTGGAAATGTGCACTAAGACAAGATTTTCCTTTCTGCCAATGTCTAAATGAATCTACCAATGTTGGAAATTATTGACAATGAAAAATTCAGAATTGCTATACCAGGTATTCTGGCCACACAGACCATGTGGGAATAAATGCAATGGCTTAGAAGTAAAACAGCAATCGAAACAATGGGCACACCTAGAAGAGCCTCAGAGAAGGCTTAGTGTGGGAAGCAAAATGACGCAGTCTTCAAGGGAACACAATGTTGACTTTTCTATTGCATAAGATATTTTTACCCCCAGCAACATCACTTTTATGCCACGAGAATCCAGTATTGAGAAAATGAAAAGTGAAGGAATTGGATGAACACCAATAAGGAAGAAGGTAATAATTCTCAGTCAGGACTGACTCAGAATCTTATTCCAAATACCATCCCAAGCTCCTTCTCTGAAGAGTCAAATTTTTAAGTTTTTTAATTTATTTTTTTAGTAGTGCATTATAGTTTTACATAATGATGAGATTAGTTGTCACATATTACTAGATGCAAACAATTCAGCAATACAATTTGTTCAATAACTGCCCCATTTCACCTCTCTACCTTCCTCCTCCCATCCCCTGATTGCTTGCCTTTCTTCTGGGTCCAAGATTGTTCCAAAAAAACACAAATATAATGACATAATTCTTGTACCTATGAAGAACATTTTAAAAAATATGTGGCCATAGTATATACAGTGACATTTATAACTGCTTGGAATGTACCTTGCTTTATCTCAGTTCCACCATTTCCCCTTCTCCTCCTTTTCTATCATCCCTTGTTATTCTTCAAAATATCTGACAATAGGATTAAACACTTTTGTTTTGGGGCTGGAGTGGTGGCTCAGCGGTTACGGTGCTTGCCTGGCATGCACAAGTACGCGGGTTCCAACCCCAGCACCACATACACGGTGAAATCTCGGAGCAACGAAAGCCACGTGAAAAACTAAATAAAATTGATTTTGTCTTTCTCTCTCTCTCTCACTGTCCCTCTCTTTTTTTAAAAAAATACGTTTCTGTACAGGTATGCAGCATAGCTTGTTCAAATATCTTATGAAGTATCTTACAACTGTATCTCACAAATGTTGACATTTTGCGTTTTTGTTCTATGGATTTAATACATGAGTTTGTCTACCTTTCTCCCAAGCCTGGGTTTAATTCTAGCTTCCACAAATGAGGGAAACCATTTGGTCCTTGATCCTCTGGGTTTGGCTAACTTCACTCGGCATGATTTCTTCCATTGCCATCCATTTACCTTCAACAGATGCAAATTCATTGTTTCTAATACTGAATAGAACTCCATTGTGTGTGTGTGTGTGTGTGTGTGTGTGTATACAAGAGCTTTTTGACCCATTCATACAGTGAGGGCCAAGGGGCAAGGGTTTGATTCCCTAATTTAGCTATTGTAAATTGAGCCGCTATGAACATGGATTTTGCTGTGTCACTGAAATGTGCCGATTTTAACTCCTCTGGGAGAATACCCAGAAGAGGGATAGCTGGGTCCTATGGTGGATCCAACCCTAATTTTTTGAGTCTCCACACTGATTCCCAGAACAGCTGGACCAGTCTGAAATTCCACCAATAATGTGTTAGTGTTCTTATCTCCCAACAAACCCTCCAGCATTTATTATTTTTTGTGTTCTTCATCTGAGCCAGTCTGACAGGAGTGAGGTAAAATCTTAATGTAGTTTTGATTTGCATTTCTCTGAATACCAGTGATTTAGAACACTTTCTCATGTATTCATTGGCTTGCTCAATTTCCTCTGCAGAGAAGTTTCTGTTTAGCTCTCTGGCACATTTATTGATTGGATTGTTTGTGTTTTTGTTATTGACATTTTTGAGTTCTTTGTAAATTTTGGATGTTAGTCCCCTGTCAGAGGGAGCACAGACTATGATTCTCTCCCATTCTGTAGGTGGTCTTTTGACTGTTTTGACTATTTCCTTGGCTGTACAGAAACTTTTTAGCTTAATGGCATCCTACTCATTGATTTTGACTTAATTCTTTCACTTTAGGAGTCTTGTTAAGGAAGTTATTGCCAACTCCCATATTCTGGAGAGTTGGTCCTAATTTTTCTTCTAGCAGTTGTAGCTAATTCCTAATTCCTTGATCCATTTAGATTTGATTTTTGTGCAAAGTGAGAGATAAGGATCTAATTTCAATTTTATGCAAGTGGCTGTCCAGTTTGTCCAGCACCATTTGCTGAATAGGCTGTCTCTCCTCCATGTTATATTTTGACACCTTTTTTCAAAGATCAAATGTTTAAAGATTTGTGGGTTTATCTCAGAGTCTTCTATTTTTTTCCATTGGTCTTCATTCCTATTTTGATACCAGTACCATCCTGTTTTTACTACTACAGGTCTATAGCATAGTTTTAGATCTGGTATTGCATAACTACCTGTTTCATCTTTCTTACTTAGCAATGTTTTGGCTATTCTGGGTTTCTTATTGTTCCAAATGAATTTTAGAATTGCTTTTTCTATATCTGTAAAGAATGACATTGGAATCTTGATGGGGATTGCTTTGAATTTGTATAGTGCTTTTGGAAGAATGGCCATTTTAATTATATTAATTCTGCATAACCAAGAGCACAGATCATCTTTCCTTTTCCTCAGGTCTCCTGCATTTCTGTTTTCAGTGTTTGATAATTTTCCTTGAGTTCTTTTACTTCTCTTGTTAGATTAATTCCCAACTATTTCATTCTTTTAGAGGATACTGTGAATGGGATCAATTTCCTAATTTCTTCTTTTGCCCTACTTCTTTTGCCTACTATTGTTGGCATATAGGAAAGCTATTGATTTATGAGTGTTGATTTTGTAGCTGCTACTTTGCCAAATCTGTTTAGTAGCTCTCACAATTTTCTGGTGGAGCTGTTTGGATCTTCCAGATATAGGATCATATCATCAGCAAAAAGGGATAGTTTGACTTCCTCTCTTCCTATTCTTATCCTTTTGATTTCCTCCTCTGGCCTGATTGCTCCAGCCAGGGTCTCAAGGACTATATTGAATAAAAGTGGTGAAAGCAGGCAGCCTTGTCTTTTTCTCAAGTTCAGTGGGAATGCTTTCAACCTTTCTACATTTAGTATTATACTAGCTGAGGGTTTGTCATATATTGCCTTTACAAATTTAAGATAAGTTCCTTTGATCCCTATTTTCTCTAAAGTTTTGAGTGTAAGTGGGTGCTGGATTTTATCAAAAACTTTTTCTACATATATTGAGATGATCATATAGTTTTTGGCCTTAATTCTATTTAAGTGATGAATCACATTTATTAACTTGCTTATGTTGAACCAGCCTTGCATACCCAAAATGAAGTCCCCTTGATCATGATGAACTATTTTCTTGAAGTGTTTTTGAATGTGGTTTGCAAGAACCTTATTAAGGATTTGTGCATCGATATTCATGAGGGATATTGGTCTGTAGTTTTCTTTTATCAATGTGTCTTTGTTGAGTTTTGGTATCAGAGTTATGGTTGCTTCATAAAAAGTGTTTTGGAGAGTTCCTTCATTTTCAATTTCTTATAACAGCTTAATAAAGAGAGGTATTAGCTGTTCTTCAAAGGTGTAGTAAAACTCCACAGAGAATCCATCAGGTTCTGGGATTTTCTTCTTTGGAAGACTTTTGATTGCAGTATGGACTTTGTTTCCTGTTATTGGACTGCTTAGTATTTCAATTTCATCCTGTGTCAATTTGGGGATGTTGAATGTGTCTAGAAATTTGTCCATGTTATCCATATTATCTGATTTAGAAGATTATAGTTTTTCAAAATATATTCTGATAATCTTTTTGGTTTCAAGGGGGTCAGTGGTGATCACCCCCTTTTTATTGGTGATTTTGTTGATTTGCTTAGATTATCTCTTTCTTTTAGATTATCCAGGGGTCTGAAGGGTCTGTCAATTTTATTTATTTTTTCAAAAAACCAGCTGTTTGTTGCATCAATTCTTTTTACTGATTTTTGTTCTCAATCTCATTGATTTCAGCTTTGATCTTAATTATTTCCTGTCTTCTACTGGCTTTGAGATTAGACTGTTCCCTCTTTTGTAGAGATTTGAGTTGGAGCATAAGCTTATTTGTTAGGGATCTCTCCTGATTCTTAATGTGGACATTCAGAGCGATAAATTGTCCCCTTAAGAATGCTTTCACGTTGTCCCACAGATTTTGATATGTGTGTCTTCATTCTCATTTTCTTCCAAGAATTCCTTAATTACTGTTCTCATGTCTCCTTGATCCATTCCTTATTTAATAGGGTGTTACTCAATCTCCATATATGTGTGCTTTGTGCCATGGTTTTTGCTATTAATTATTAGGGTCTGATAGGATACATGGAATAATATCTACTTTTTTATATTTGCTGAGATTTCCTTTGTGAACTAGAAAATGATCTATTTCGGAGAAGGAATCATGTGCTGCTGAGAAGAAGGTATACTATGACAATTTGGGGTGAAATATTCTGTAGATGTCCATCCAGTCTGTTTGATTTATGGTGTTGTTTAGACTGGAGCTCTCTTTATTATTTTTTTGCTTTGATGATCTGTCTATTGGTGATAGAGGAGAGTTAAAGTCTCCTAGTACTATCATGTTGAGATCCACAAGAGGTTTTATATCCTGGAGTAATTTTTTCACATAGTTGGGGTCATTGGTGTTTGGAGAGTATATATTTACTATGGTTATTACTTCCTGTTGTATTGTTCCCTTTACTGGGATGTAGTGGCCTTTTTTATCTCTTTTGATTAATTTATATTTGAAATCCACTTTGTTGGATATAAGATTTGTAACTCCAGCTTGCTTTCTTAGGCCGTATGCTTGGTAGATTTTTTTCCATCCTTTCATCCTTAATCTATGGGTGTCATTGGCTGTACGGTGGGTTTCCTGTAAGCAGCAAATTGTTGGATTTTGTTTTTTTAAATCCAGTCTGTTGCTCTGTGCCTTTTGAATGCTATTTTGAGACTATTCACATTGAGTGTTAGAATAGTTATGTGGTTGTGGTTCATATTCCTTTTGTTTTATTAGTAAATTCTGTTGTCTTAGTTGTCTATTGGTAGCATGTACCTTTATTGAATTTATTCTGTTTGTGAATTTGGAGGAATGTTAGCTTGTTCTTCTATCTGGAGTTTATCTTTGAGAATTCTTTTTAATGCTGGATTTCTGTTCAGGAATGCTGCAAGTTTGTTCTTATCATGAAGAGTTAGTTCCTATTTCTCCCTCAAATTTGAAGTTGAGTTTAGCTGGGTATATTATTCTTTGCTGCATGTTGTGTTCATTCAGGTGTTGGAAGATTTCCTTCCATGATCTTCTGACTTTCAGAGTCTGAGCTGAAAAGTCAGATGTGATTCTGATTGGTTTGCTTCTGGATGTGATTTGGAGTTTCTCCCTTGCTGCTTTCAATATTCTTTCCTTGATATCTCTGTTGTGCATTTTGAATATAATGTGTTTTTGATGAGCTTCTCATTTGATTAGGCCTATTTGGTGTCCTATAGGCTTCTTGGATGAGCATATCTGACTCTAATTTTATATGGGAAAAATATTCTTTAGCAATTTCCTTGAGAATGTTTCTTATCCCATTTGTTTGTTTTAATTTCTTCCTGTATTCCAATTACTCTTAAATTGTTTCTTCTCATTTCATCTCAGACATTTTTAAACTTCTGTTCATGTTCCATGACCTTTTTTTTCTTTTTTGTCATCCATGTACTCTAGCTTGCTCAGTCTGTCCTCATTGTCAGAATCTCATTCTTCAAGATCTGAAGTTCTGTTTTCTATAGAATTAGTTTATTATTAAATTCTTTCATAGTTCCTCTCATGTCATTGACTGAAGATTTTAGCTCTGTTACTTCCTTTTGGAGTATGTCTATTTCTTTGATAATAGAATTTTCATCTCTTGAGTTTCTCACTTAGTCCCTTCATTATATCTTCTTTTAGCTCACTGTTCCTTTTAGTAATAAATCATTGATAAATTTCAAGGTGTTCATCTCAACTCCTATCCTTGGCATCCTTTTTAGGGGAGTTTTGGGTTTGATATAAACTTCTCCTTGTTTGATTCTTCATTTTTGAAGAACTTCTTCTAGAACTCTGGATTGAGATTTCCTGCGGGGAAGGCAGGCAGTTCTCTAGGTGGTTTTCCTTGCAATGAAGAGTCAGATTAGCCACTAACTCTTTGATGATCACCATCTTCCAGATACTGTTTCTGCCTGGGTCCTTGCATTGCACTACCTTTTGGTTACAGGCTCAATGTTGCATGTCTGAACCTACCAGAATGTGGGGTGCCAGGTAGGCAGTGCTGCTCCAGGTGAGATACCACCCCTGGTTGGTCCTGAGCACGGCTGCTCCAAACAGGGGTCCTACTCTTTGTGTCCTCAGCGCCTTCCAGTGGGACTCAAACAGGCCCCAACTGGAACATGGCTTGACAGGTAGATGGGGCTGCTCTAGCCAGAGAAGCTCCCCTGGTTGGTCCTCAGCATGGCTGTCCTAAGCAAGGGTCCTACCAGTAGTGTCCTGAGTGCCTTCTGGTGGGACTTTAACAAGCCCCAATAGTAATGCTGGGTGTCAGTTAGGCAGGGGTACTCCAGGTGGGAATCCTCCCCTGGTTGGTCTTAAGCAGGGGCTGCTCCTAATGTTGGCTCTACAGGTGGTATTATGAGCACCTGCCAGTGGGACAGTGGGACTCAAATAGGTCTCAACAGGCATGTGGAAGTCAGGTAGGCAGGAACTGCTCTAGGCGGGGAACCTCCTCTGGTTGGTTTTGAGCAGGGCTGCTCTAGACGGGAGTCCTACTGTTCATTCTTTAAGTCTTAAGATAATAGAAGTAAACCATAAGGGAACTTATAGGCCAACAGTTACTTAGATTTTTCTCTGAGAGTAAGGGAAACTATTTTAAGTGCTCAAAGTAAAGAAGCATCATAATCTAATTTATATTTAGAAAATGACACTGTGGATGCTTTTTAGAAATTAATTTATGAAACACAGACTAATACAAAGGCTATTGCTGGAGGCCTGGAAAGAGGTGATGTCTGGGATGGTGTAGTGTCCCCAAATGACAATTAGCTGATGGATTTCAAATACATTTGAATAGAACAGGTGAAATTTCCTGATAGACTGAACTGTGGGGACTCTCATTCAAGGAGAGTACGTAGGTTTAAAGAATTAACTTATATTTAAATATAGGATATATTTTGTTCCTGCTAAAGTTAAGAGTAAAATAAAAAAGCTTTAGTATCACAGCTTTAAAGGTCTTCTTGACCCTGCTATAGTGGGGACATCTTTCAAATTGTGAGAATTAAGTTTATTTACAGCTACAAGGAATAGTCATGGAATATTAATTTGGGGATACCACATTATTACCTAATTCCAATGAGTGTCATGAGAAAATGATTTTTATTCACCTCAAATTTATTGACTACAAAATATGCATTTTGGGTAAAGCATATCTTGTTTGGAAGTGCATATTTATGAGTAATAACTGTCATCTTAGAATGGAAAGGTTCCTGCAAACTTGTATGATCTCTTCCTTTCTATCGATATTTACCAAAGAGCTTTCTGTAATATGTTAACATGTTATATATAAATTAGGTTCATTATCAAAAAAATTTTTAAAATGTTTGTTTTATTCTGAGATTTTTTGGTATTTTTCTTTGTTAATATGCACAAGGATCTTGAAGAGGTATGTGATATTTTCCAAATTCATATAGCAATTATTACTTTTAAGATGTGCATCATTCTTTGATGCCAGAATAGTTGGAAACTTTGGAGAGGGGATAAGTTAGATGACCAGGTTTACTTTCTGCTGAGGTAAAATCCAGTCTCTGTCTTCTTGATTCCTATTTATTTAAGGAGAGTTTTGCCTCTATTAGTTAAAAATGTCATATCATGGGGCTGGAGCAGTGACTCAGCAGTATGGACTTGCCTGGCTTGCTCAAGGGCCTGGGTTCAAACCCCAGCACCACATACACAACTAAGTGTTGGGCAATGAAAACCAAATGAAAAACTAAATAAAGTTGCTTCTTCCTTTCTTTCTCTCTCACTGACCCTCCCTCTCTTAAAAAAATGTCATATCACACTTCTCTGTAGTCTCCACTTTTTCTCTGATCTCCACTCATGTTCCCTTTGGGTTATCTCTCTCATATAAATGATGAGATGAAATAGCCATGGTTGTAGTCCTGCCTAGGAGGTAGACTGTTCTTAGAAAAACTGGCAACAATCTCTTGGAACAAATAATCTATGCCCCCATCTAAACAAAGTTTTACATAAATTCCTAGAGTAGTCCTTGATGAATTATTGTTCTGTTGTCTCTTTCTTATTATAAGTACAGACCTCATAGTCAACAAATTTCAAAAGGTTAAGCATCTTCCTCCTCCAAAGTTTAATTCATTATCCCAGGTTTCCCAGGTTTTCCTACTTTGGGTCTGTTGCTTTTTCTTTGAATAATCTGCTTTTTGATATTAGTCTATACATCTTCAGCAGACAACGCTCTCATTGAGGTTAAGGACTCAGATGTTCATGTTGCTGTTCCTAGAAATCAGCACAGTATTAAATGCATGTTGACAAAGATGTGCAGGAAAAATAAATGAGCAAACTCATGATTATATAAGCTGGCAAGTAAAAGAAGTCATGTATGTTTTGGTGACTTCACCTACCAGATCATTTCATTCCAATGATGTCATTCATGATGAGACCCAAAAAGAAGTAAACACACCGAACTTCTCTTTTGTGTTAGAATGCATATTACTGGAATGGAATGAGCTCTCCTCTCTGATTCTCTTTCCTGTTGTCTCTGACTTCTCGCAGGTCTAATGTGCTCTCTAAACTCATCTCTGCCAACTAGATTTCCGACTCTATTTTAATTTTTCTCTCCATGGCCACTGTGGATCCTTCATATTCTTCTCTGTATCATGATAGTTGAGTTTTATCTTCCACCATTTGCTTGCCTATTCCCTTTACATCTCTTAACTCAAACTCCATTCATTGCATTCATTGAATATTTGCACAAAACCCAAATTTGCTACTCGTAGTTGACTTCTTTACTTCTTCCTCAGAGTATGGAAGAGAAGGACAGTTTAATGATTAAGAAACATTACCTATTATTCCTTCTACTTTAACAGAGATGTGAGAAAATGCTGTGGAATGAAGGGTATTAGTCCTCCAGCCAGTCTACAAGGGCAGTTGTTGCTAGCTGTGTGTTCTTGAGCAATTTTCTTAAAATTTCATTACTAAATTTTCTTCATTTGTGTGATGGGAATATTAATAAAAGCAAATTTCAGGAATGGTTTGAGCCTTAAGTAAACAGATAGATTTTGGTATAGGCATAGATCTCAAGCTATATAAAATCTGGTTAGAATGATACCTTGTCCATGATAAGAACTATATTGTACTAAATTGTCAGTTATGTTTATCTGGCTCCATCAAGACCCAGGTAAAAATGAAACCTCCCATCTAAAGTTATCTACAAAACTCACTGACCACAGTTTCTGAACAATTAAAGCACGACTATTATTCCTCCCCTCTAGGATTATCCTCTTTTATTGTACTGAAAAATCCAAACTTTCTCTCTCTCTCATTGGTATTCTTTTTGCTTCTCCCACCTGGGGATAGCATAGCAAATGTGTGCTTCATTAACTCTACTTAGATGACATTCCCAACTTTTAATTATGAATTTTTGGTAAGTGAAGTATTCTCTTTCACTGTAATTAATGTCAAACCATACTGGTATCATTTTTAATACCAAACCTTTCAAATATTTTTTCCTGTTTTGCAAACTGCTGATCTGAACATGGCAATTCAGCTTTTCATTTGGTGATAGTATTTCTCTTTTCATTTGGTGATAGTATTTCTCTACGAAGAATATAATTCTGCTCCCTTATTTATTAGACAAAGAGTTAATATCTACAACAAATACTGACAAATTCTGACATTCTATTTTATGTGCTTCCTATTATGAATAATTGTAATTTTAAAGGAAAGGCTTGCAGTTGCTTAAAATGGATAAATAATTGAAATAGAATGCTCAATTTACAAGTTAAAATGAACTTGAAGGCAGTCAAAGCATTAATTCTAAGATTGCTTATGATTTGTAAATGCTCATTAAACTTTATATGTAATAGTAGTCAAGACATTTTTGTCGGAGAAAATATTATTTATAACAAATATTTAGTTTCCAATGCCATTAATCTTTATAAATGTGGAAGGAAATAGTTAATACATAGAAATTTTAAAATGCAACTCTACTAAAGGAAAAAAAATAACATTAATGTAGAACTAACCTCCTTTATGCCTAGTTGTGGTGAACGTATGAATTCTCACTATTCTCTCTTTTAGAATAGGCCCCATATTTTTTTATAGTATTTGGGGAAAAATATTTCCTTCACCTTTGGATAACTATATATTGTAAAGCTGTTTCATTGTCCAGAGGTTAAACTATGCTTTTATCTCTTGCAGTTAAAGCATCCCAATTCATCTCCATATCCAACTCAAGATAATGTTGTTTGATTAAAAAATGAATTATTGGGGCTGGAGCGGTGGCTCAGCGGTTTCGGCGCTTGCCTGGCAAGCACGAGGACCCGGGTTCAAACCCCAGCACCACGTATACAACTAAGTGTTGGCGCAACGAAGGCCATGTGAAAAAACTAAATAAAGTTGTTTCTCTCTTTAAAAAAAAAAAAATGAATTCTTATATGACAGGAGTGAGAATGAATAGGAACATTGAAAGATAGGACAGGAGAAGTCAAGATAAGAGAAAATTTCCAGTTAGCACAAAATACAAGTTTTTTTAAATGTGAAAATGTCATATAAATTAATTGAATCAATGTCCTTTCTTTTTGTGGCAGGAGGAACTGGGGATTGAACCGAGGGATATTTTATCACCAAGTAATATCCCCAAACCTTATTTATTTATTTATTTATTTTGGAGTGGTCTTGCTATGTTGCTTAGGGTCTCATTATGTTGCTGAGACTAGTCTTTAAAATGCAGTCCTCCTGCCTCAGCCTCCCAAGTTGCTGGAACTGCAAGAGTGAAACACCATGCCTAGCAAATCAATCATTTTTTTTTGGACATTAAAATAAACACACACACACAATCACACACACCACACACACACACACAATCATCTGTCTGTAGTTAAACTAAACAGAAAAGTGAGAATGCCAAGGGAAACTGAAGCAAAAGCTTCAAAAAAGAGCTGGAGACCAACTGAGGAGAAGGAGAGAGTTGCAGCAAAACAAGAAAGAACATGACTTGAGAAAAGAGTTTGGGCTTGGACTTTGTGAGAATTATATTTATATGCTAAACACAATGAGAAAACACTGAAAAAGTGGGAAGCAGAGGTTACATACGAAAAATGGTAGAAGACGCTTGCCTAGCACGCGCAAGGCCCTGAGTTCAGTCCTCAGCCCTGAAAAAGAAAAATGGTAGAAGAGAATGGAAATGGAAGCAGAAAGGCCAGAAAACATTTTGCCACGATCTAAGAAAGACAATGGCAGAAGGAATTGTGTAGCGTAAGTGAAGACAAAGAGAATTAGATGGACTAAAATAAGAAGAAATACTTCAGGATCCCAAGTACTAGTTCAAGGGGAAGGTTGACAAATAATGGACAGCAGCAAGACTACTAGCCCGAGTGAGAGAGGGTGGCAGTTACACCTGGACACCAAGTGTTCAGTATTGAGCATGCAAAATCTGACTTGAGCCTAATTCACGTGAATGATGATACAAGTGGACAGCTGGGTTTATGGAACTGTCACAACCAAGCAGTTCCTAAGGAGACAAGACAGCTAAATCTAATATAGTCTTCTGAATATAATTCTGGAAAAGAAAAAGGACACTATTTTTAAAAATAAGGAAATTTGAAGTATTGACTTTAATTAATAATCAAATATTCATATAGTTTCATTAATTGCAATAAATTTAACATATTAAATATTAAGAAGTGAGAAAACAATGTAGGTATGTGAGATCTCTGACCACTAACATCAGATTGTTCTGTAAAGCAAAAGCTGTTCTAAAATATAAACATTATTTGAAAAATACATAAAAGGGAACATTATGCTCTGAAAGTAAGAAAATTTATTCTCAAAATTTTGGACGAAAAATGCATACTTTGGAAAGGATATTGCAAGTATATACACAGCAGTGAGGCTGTTGTAGGAAACCTAAATACAGCCTAAAGCTAACACTTTTTGTTGAAAATTCTTTCATTCTCCAAATACATTAGATATACATTCTTTTGAAGAGATGTGTCAGCAACTTATGCTTCTTAAATAGATCATTCCCAAGTACAATGAAATTCTTTATAGTTTTCTTCTGCTGCTGGTTCCTCTTGTTTTTTTAGAAATGAAACTCGTTTGTGTTATTGCTTTTACCTATCCCATTATTTTTCAAAACAATATGCTTCTCTCTTACAGTTTCCAAATAATTAATCAGATAAATATTCCCATTCTACTAAAAAAAATGCCACCACAAAATACATTCACTTTCTTTAATTACTAACACAAAGCATTTTTACCTAAATACAAACCAATTTATTGCTTCCCCTTGAAAATAATGCTATGGGTCTCAATTTCTGATTTAATGTCTAAACAGATACACGAGAATGATAGTCTCTTATTCATGAACAAATATGATAATGCATTTGTTTTGTTCTCAGCTTTAAATTCAAAATTTGGGACAAAAAAGAAGTTGTCTTTATGATTAAACATTTCTATGTTTTGATACACATAATTAAAAATTAAATGCAAATTTTGGAAAAAATTTTTGGATAAAGGTAAGAATTTCTGATTAGTTGCTGATTATTTGAATGGCACTGATCTTATTGTCTCTTTGTTCATCCTGTGAAGTTCTGTTTGAAGGAAATAGCATGGTGAGTAAGTGAGACCTGGTGAAAAAGGAGCCTCCAACATTTTCTTAAGGTCACGCTGAATAAAAGAATTTGGTAAACCTTGAACGGTTTACCAAAGTTAATGGATAACTGTATTTTCATCACCCTGAAAATAAGTGTTAGATGCTGGAAAATCAACAGAAAGGCATTTGTAGGTCATCTTTCATAAGAACAGAAGTGAAACAAAATTAAAGTTCTCATAAAAAGGATCAGGACACCCATCTTGCAGCTTGTACATGTGGACATTAGAAGAAAGTCCAATTTTTTTTTCTTCCATAGAGTGACCTAGAAAAGATCAGCAGTTCCTTTGTAATTTCTCCCTTAAACTTTTCACTCTACCAGCTGAATCCTGGAGGACCCATCCCTGCTTTTAAAACCATTTTCCCCATTGTTAGATGTAACGAAGCTAGATCAGATTACCAAATCATCAATTTTCCTATGTTGGATCCTCTCAAGGAGGTTGCGATTGCAGTATAGTTTCATAGACAAGCACCAGTTTTTCCAAGAAACCATTTAAAAGCAATTCCAATTTTCTTTTGTACATACATATCATAGCATAAAATGCAGAAGTAGGAGAGAAAAAGAGCTAATACAAAGTGACACGTATTACCTTATTAGCGTTATTGAGAGTATTTGAACTTTTTTTTTTCTTTTCATGGTGCGGGGAATTGAACCTAAGGGTACTCTACCGCTGTGCCACATCCATAGACCATTTGTATGTTTTATTTTGACACAGGGTGTCTAAAAATTATTGAGGTTTGCCTCAAACTTGTCATCCTCCTGCCTTAATCTCCCAAATTACTGGGATTACACCTGTGTGCCACCATGCCTAACAGAACAGTTCAACTTTGTGCATTTAAACATTCCTTAAGGAATTTTTATTCCTTTTTATTTTCAATTTTCTTGTCCTGCCTTCAGCTTTTTTCAAGGAATAGTAATAACTTGAATATGATTAATAAAAATAACAGCTACATCTTCATTTATGTCATTTCATAATTACTGCTTAAAATCCTGGAATTTCATTAGAATAACATCCAACTTTCTTATCACCTTATCCTTCACCAGGATCTAGGACCCGGTTGCACTCTGTATTTCAGCCATTCCACGTTGCATACAATTCTGGGAACGCAGAATGCTGTCTTTAGCATCTGGTCTTTTTGTATACTCTTTCTCTGTCTCCCATTCCTGTTAAACCTTATTTGCCCTACAGGTCATGACCTAGAAAACTCAGACTGTCTTGACCATCAAATTTGGATTAGGTGATTTATATTGTGCTGGATCTCATTGAATCCAGCACTTCCTATATCAGGGCACATACAATGGTGGGAAATAGCCTGTGTATTTATCTGCATCCATTACTCCACAGAAAAGCCTTGATTATAGAAAATAGAGAGAGAAAGAGTATAAGAGCACTGGACCTACAACCTTTACTCTTTTGGAATATGCAATAAATTCATGATTTTAAACCTCTTTTTCTACAGAAGATTACTATGTCCTTCAATTTTTTAGTGAATTAATTCATCAGACTGGCAAAATCCTATTATTGAGAATTTCTCACCACCAGTAATAGTTTTCACAAATTTAGCTTCCATAAAATATGCTAGAATAATTTTCCCTAAATAACTATATTTGTCCTTTCCTCCTAAATAATGTGGAATATGAGGAAGGGGAGAAAGAAAAAGAGCTATCCTTTTTTCATCTCATTCATTAGTATATTTGCAATATCAAACAAGGATTTCTTTAGAGAAAAATTAAGTTAATAATTGTATCGCAGTG
The DNA here is from genome assembly GCA_004027875.1 of Aplodontia rufa. Taxonomy (NCBI): domain Eukaryota; kingdom Metazoa; phylum Chordata; class Mammalia; order Rodentia; family Aplodontiidae; genus Aplodontia; species Aplodontia rufa. The sequence continues at coordinate 135,972 of PVKS010000633.1, read as the reverse complement.
TATGCATGGCTGTACTGCCTGGCCGCTCTACCCTTTCAAGTAGTACAACATATTTGCTGGATGACTTAAAGCTTTCAGTGATGGCATCACATGACTGGAAAACAATACCACAACAAGATCCCAACCAAGACTCTGAATTTCATTATGGGAAACATTCAAAAGCATCTGCCCAGAAATACGGTACCAAACATAGAAGGCATTGTACTTAAATTAGAAATTCTCCTCTGACGCTTGGAATGTGTTTGTAATTATGCAAACTTACAAGGGCACATTTATTTGTATATTTTCTAAAATTTTAACATTTAACTTAAAACTCAGTTGAACCAAGTAATAGCAAGAAAGATATGTATTTGTTAACCAACATTTTCCTTTCCCTTCATGTACCTGCATTATTTGAATCAAATATTCTTGGTCAAATTCCCTTTTAATCTGCCTGGCAGAAAAACATGTTTTCAAGATAAATAAAGGGTGTTTTCGCAAAAATGCAAAAATGATCAAGTGTTTTCCTACTTAAAACAATTCTATGGTTTTGCACTGCTCTAGTCTAAATTGCAATTATTCTAAACTAGCCTACAAAGAAACCTTTTACATTTCATCTTATGGTACTTTTCCTTTTGCCTTCTAGATTTTGGCTATATTACTCACTTTTTATTTTCTCAGATGCCAAAGTCCTTTTGCCTCAGAATGCAATCCTGCCAGTCCCTCTCATGTACTCCTTCAGTTAGCTTATCTTAAACATATCACTTATTGAGGGAAGAATTTGCCAACCTTTTGCCTAGCTCAGGTCCCTTATTATCTATGATTTTTCCTTTGTGGCACATGGCAATGTGTAACTGTATATTTTGTGCCATTTGATTTGAGACTCTCACTCACATTATGTGCTTATAATGATATTCCTGATATTTAGGCTGGAACGCAGTTCTTGGCAAACAGAAATATTTATCAAATGGATGCATGATCTAAGGTTTCAAAAGGGTTGGAGCAGTGGGATGCAAGATATTTTCTTTTTTGGCTTCAAATTTGAACACAAAAGGCAATACTGAATAATTTTAGCATTGGCCATAGTTTAGATAATTCTGAGGTTTCTACACCTTACAAGGTCATGAAAGTAGTGGAGACTCAACTTTCATCTTTTCAAAAAGCTTAAGAAAAATATTCTCATTCTAAAAAAGATTTCACAAGATGGTTAAAATGTTAAGTCTTTTGCATTGTGGAATACAGTATCATATCAGCACCTAACTCATGTTTATAAGAGACTGCCTGGCTCTGAAGCAGTACTAATTAAGACCAATGGGAAAAACAGTACTTACTGAAATTAGTTCATAAGGTAAAATTCTTGTGACAAGATCCACTAAGAGGAAAACAGTACTTTCGGTCTATGAAGATAATCTAAGAGTTCTGACAATAAGATGGAGAGGCTAGGGTGGCAGCCTTAGTGGTGTCAATCCTGGTTTAATAAATTTGGACAAGTTTCTGAAACCAAACAATCTTTAGTTTCTGATCTGTAAAATGAGGACAGTAATATTAAGTTTAGAGATATAAAGTGCCTACCACAGTGTTATGCCAGAGAAAAGGCACTGTAATTGGTGGCCAATATATTTAGGGGTAGAGAATTAATAATTCTAGTAGACATACATAGCCAGAATCTCCTTCCACTAAGATGTCTTTAGTAAGATCTGCAAAAAATATTTGTATATGCTTTGGTATCTCTTCTCATATTTAAATGAAATTGATAGCAAATATTATTCAATGAGGGAATTTTGATTAAATGTCAAGCTTTTAGTAAAAATAAATGATAATATAACTACCCAAAATTTCATGTTTACCATTTCTTTACATTCAAATTACTATAAATTGTCCTATAAATGAAATTATCCTATAAATTTCTGGCCCTAAATCAATTTAAGACAACTTGAGTATTTTACAGGGATTTTTATACAAATTTTTTTATTTTTTTAAGAGATAAGGAGAAAGTGAGAGAGAGAAAGAGAGAATCGATGTATTTATTTTTCCAACTGGCTTTTGTTTCTCTGATTCTTAGTTGTATATGTGGTGCTAAGGTTTGAATCTGGGTCCTTGTCATGCCAGGCAAGCTCTCTACTATGAGCCACAGCTCCAATCCCCAAATATTTTAATTTGATAATTTTGTAGCTTTTATTTTCTATTGTCTGATACATGGTAAAAATTTTATTTAAAAAGTTACAGAATATTTCTCAATTTTATCCCACAATTACACAATAATCATGTTTCAAGTGGTTATATCATCTATAGCAACATACAATTCAATTTTAGTTAGTAGATGAAAAGAAGTACAGAAATAAATTTTAATTTATAAAAAGGAAGCTTAATTGAACGAACATAACAAAAAGAAAAAGTGGACACAATGGTTTTAATATTTACATAAGACAAAAAGGATCCTTTTATCTCCTTTGTCAATACACACATATTTCTTAATGATTTTAAAAGATGTCCATGTCTCACAGACCCATTCATTTTTTTTTTAATGCTCTCTTCAATTATAATCTATAAAACAAATTCTATTTTCAAGTTCCCCTCAGTATGGCAAAAGACACTCACAAGTAGGAAGTGCGTGTTTCTGATCTATACATGAATGTGGCCTTAAGAATGATCTTCAGGGGCTAGATTGGTGGCTCAGGGATTGGAGTGCTTGCCTGGCATGCTTAAGGACCCAGGTTCGAACACCAGCACCAGATACACAACCAAGTGTCAGAGAAACAAAGGCCAGATGAAAAAAAAATAAATAAAATTTATTCTCTTTCTTTTTTTCTCACTCTCTCTTAAAAAAAAATGAGCTTCAGGGTGCCAAAATTCTCAAGGTATTATGTCTCTGTGGTTATGTATGCTTATATTTTTGTAAAGAGAATATCAGGATTTTCGAGGAGTTTCTTCCCCTGGTAACATGAAATGAAGAGATACTTTTACTTGAGAAAGAGATAAATTTTAAACATTTTATAAATTTTATACATTTTATAAATTTTATACATTCATAAATCTCATATCAAGTGGAGACCTACAAAAAAGTTAACTAAATATATCTGTTCATTAAGCATCTACTAAGGATTCAAAGTACCAGGATCATTTTATATTCTGAAGATAAAGTTGTAGGGGGAAAGAGGAATAAAAATAATGCTCTAAAGGATGTGAAGACCAAATAAACAAAATCAGGTCAGAAAATATATCATATTTTAGGAAGAACCCATTCAGGGTAAAAGGATAAATAAAATATATAATCATCATAGAAAGTATTGTCAGTGATAGGGTAAGAGGTTGCAGATTTAGACAAAATTACCAAGGAAGGTCCTAATGAGATAATGCTACTTGAAAAACAAATAAGTTTAAGGAAGTGTTGGAAGAAAATTATTGGATATCTGAAATGTAAGGAAGAGGAATAAAGGAGCTGAGAGTGGGGGCTATAGTGCTGGCTCAGCGGTTAAGGCGCTTGCCTGGCATGCGAGGACACAAGTTCAAACCCCAGCACCATGTACACAACGAAGTCTCAGAGCAACGAAAGCCAGGAGAAAAACTAAATAAAATCGATTCTCTCTTTCTCTCTTTCTCACTGTCCTTCTCTCTAAGAAAAAAAAAGAAGCTGAGGGTAAACACATGAACACAGCAGATTTCTTTTGATGATATGACAAATTACCATAAATTTAGCAGCTTAAAAACAACACAGAAGCGCAATAATATCTTACCGTTCTGGAGCTCAGATGTCTGGTATGGGTCTCACCGGACTAAAATCAAGGAGTTATCCAGGCTGAATTGTTTTCTGGATCCATTTTAAGGCTATATTCTCTTCTGGATCCATTTTGGTTTTAAGGCTACATTCTTTTCTGGAGGCCCTAAGGCAAAGCCCTCGTCTTTGCATTTTCCTGATTCTTAAGGTAGACCCAGTTCTTTGGCTCATGGCTCCAATATATCATCAAAGCCAACAATGGGGTGGCATATCCTTGCTTTTTTTTCTATAGCTACATGTCTCTCTGACCAGGGCCAGCAAAGGTCCCCCACTTTGAAGGACTCAGGTGATGATGTTTCATACCCAGAATAATCTCTCCCTTTTGAAATCTTTACCTTTAAGCTCATACACAAAAGGTCTTTTGCCGTGGTTTTCTGTCAAGTCAGAGCAGAGTTTTGATTTTGACAGTTTTGCCACTGTATTTGCTGCTGTTTTAAGTGGATTTTTGAAGGTCCTCACTCTTCCAATAAAGAAGTACCAACTGAGTATGAACTGGGAGTCACAGACAGAAAAAGCAGCATTTAAGTGACGAGTGCAGTGCCCTGCTAAGAAGTGATGCCTGGGATCAGGTGGTTGTAAAGCCTTGAAAGTGAGAACTAGAAGAGCTAGAGCTGCCATCCCTTCTCATCGACAGACTCCGTAAATCTTTTAGCACCTATTTTTCTCTCATTTAGTAGGGTATGTAAAACAAAGCCATAACGTCGTCATGCATTCTATTTACCTATATCACGAATTCATGAGATAACAAGACCTAACTTCCCCGTTAACTTTACCCTGATGTCAATAGTTAGTTTTAACTTTTAGTTTATAAATAACAGAATCATGCTTACATTAGCAACATGTAAACCAATAAAGATTTTTATTTGTATTTCTCCTAACTTGGGCGTAGGCTTTGAGTGATGGTGCAATTCTCAGACACTTGTCATATCTTATTTCTTTTGTCTTTTGGCTCAGGTGTGCACATTCATGAGCTCCATCTGCTCACTTGAGAGACACAGTTTAGACAAATAGTCTTTCTATAATCCTTCAGACTTTCTGGACTAAGGAGATGCTGAAGTATGTTGACTTTGTTTTATTCTTCTTGTTCCCTAAGAGTGAAACAAATAGGTTTGCAACTCAGAATCAAAGCTTTATTGGTAAAAATATTGACAATGATTTTTTTTCTAAATATAGAGTGACAAATTGAGGAATTTTCCTTTTGAGAAACACATTTTAGCACACATTTTCTTGAAAAAATATACTCGAACACTAATATACTATTTTTATTCCATCTCCTTTGATTTGTAATTTACATCTCATGTTGAAATTAGTAAAGAAATAAATACTACATTTCTTTAATGAAACCAGTGCTTCTTCATGTGTCATGTCATCTGTTCCTCTATGATGTAAACATCAAACACTGATGACCTCATTCAATCTTAGGGTGTGACATAATACAGAGGACAGAATTAACATTGGTAATGTTATATACTTCATTACTTTTCCCCTAATTAGGGATAAAATAGAACACTAGAAATTTTTGTTATATTGTATATTTTTAAACATATTTAGAAGTCTATTCTAGGTCAAGTAAATCAAACTTTTAAATATTATTTATACAAACACAATAATTAAATCTAACAGATAATTTTAAATAAAAGATAAGTAAATAATTGATTTATCTTATCCAACTTTTGGGTTTCTTTACATTAAGCAAAATTATTTTTGCTTTATACTTCAAGGTTTTCATTCAGACAGTAAGAGTCATTTTTAATGAGTTATTTATTGAAGTACAAGTTTTTAAACACAATAGCTGTAAATTTAATAATCTGTGCCCCATGTTTTACCAAATATTTGCTTCCTTTTGTAATTTGCATTAAATATTTATCCAAATAGAACCACACATAGTAAATTCTTGGGTAATGTAAGCAGTAGAAAGGTAAAAACAAAGACAATGGCATGTCGGGCGTAAGTTCGGACCAAAATGAACCACCAGTCATTACCTTTACACCTTCTGTAGATCAGTGCTCAACCGGATTGCCATGTCCTGTTACTCTTGTCTTTGACTAAGTTCAACTCACCCCATAGCTCTTTTCTCCCCAGGAAATCTACTAAGAATTGCTACTGAATACTTCCAGAACTCAACAGAATTCAAGAGTTAAAAAAAAAATCTCTTTGCAGTTCACCTACCACAAATAATTTCCAAAACAATCACTTAAGACATTCAACCTTTCAAAGTAAAGGCAATTTTTTTGGAAAATATTGGCATATAATGTGCTATCATTCATTTATTTTCTCCACAAACAAAGAAACAGTACTTCATAAAAAGTTACCATAGTCTTGTGGATCTTCAAACAGAGACATAGCAGGTATGTTAGTGGAATGCATTTTACTTTTGGGGAATGAACTTGTGTGGCTAACCATCATCAGGCTCTTAATCATCCACTCAGAGAAGACATGATAAACAGTGACTTGTGTCATAGTGTCTCTAACATAAGAAGGAGACAAATTTCCAGTCATTTCTTATCTATATAATACTGGGTACTAGTCATCAATTTCCCTTGGGTTTCACTTATTCTTTGTTAAATGACCACTACTTTTAGACAGACTCTGATGTGTGTGTGTGTGTGTGTGTGTGTGTCTGTATGCACACATGTATACACTTTTCTGTTTGTGTGTCTTATGAATCTGCTTGCCCTTCTTGTTCATTTTACTGGAGTTTTGGTAATTAGTCTTTATAAAACAAAAATTTAGCAGAGGACATTTCAATTGGCTTTGTCTTTCTTCACATATTCTCCCTATCCAAGTGGGATTATATAATCTTTGTGTAAAATAAATATGTCAAAAATTTCTCCTACCGTCAGGCATGATTATTGCTCTAAATATCCTCTGAGAGAGCTAAATATGTCAATTTACCCAATGTTACCCAATACATCAAAGCCATCATAACATAGAGGAACTCCAAAGAAAAAAACATCTGTTGGGAACGATGATGGCAACAAAACAAAATTATAGTACCCTTCTATAGCCCAATGTGGGATACAGAGTAAATAATAACTCTGCTGTGGTTCCTTAGTCTCAGAAAGGTGAGTAGTTGATTCGGATACCAAACAAGGAGGTAATTCCTTCCAGCAGTTCTGCCTGGTACTAGGGTACATGTAGACTTATTTCCTCCAGATTCATATCAGAAGAGGGAACTGCTTCTTATTGGTCTGTCTCCCTCAGAGTTCTTGCATCTCAAGAAATGGTTGTCTCCTAATAGATTCATCCAATTTTAATACTGACTAACTTGACATAAGATTTTGTTCCAACTGACATACTTTTCATAGAAACACAGATTATTAATTCTGTAATAAAAGAATTGTGTGCTTAATGAGGAAAAATTTTAATCTAATTTAATCTAGTTTACTCACTTAAAGGTATGCCTTCTGAGCCTTAGTGTTTTAAACTTACTCATGTTCCTCACCACTTCTCTTAAATAGAAAAAATGACCATAAAATCATTCTTTAAAACCCTTAGAAATGGATGCTCCGAAGTTTAATCAAATTAGAATGCCCACAATATCCACATATGGGGCTCAGACATCCATTTAAAAAAAAATGCTTTAAGTGATTTTAACAGGTAGCCCAAATGAAGAATCATGCAGCTTAATTCATTGGGAGGAGTCTTTGCCCCACTGCAACATCAAATTATTTATAACATAATTTATGTATATATTTTGATACTTAGAAATAGCATAGATAAATCTAGGGTTTGTTATAGACAAAAATACTGAAAGCTAGACAATCATGGAGACTCTCAAGTTTAAATGGACAGTTGGGACAGAAGCAAGAACTGACTGTACATCCACTTTAAAGCAATTCAATTTATTGCATTCCATGTCACTCAAATACTACATGTTCTCATGTCTACTCCTCAGTTAACATACTAATTTATGTAGTGCCAAGAAATAGCTAGGAATCACACAAAGAACCAAAGTCAAGCACCACATACAAACATTAAATATAATTAAAATGAATGCAATGTCAATACAACAAATATGATTAGCCTAAAATCTATACATGGAAAATAAGGCTTACCTAGATATTTGACCAAATTGGAGAGTGAGATCAAGAATAATAGCTACAAAATGTTTTGAGCCACATATGAAAGGGACTCATTCTAAAGAGCAGGGATGAAGAAAAAAAAAGATGAAGAAAAAAATTACATAAGAAAAATTAAAGCAGACTCTCTTATCATCTTATCATCTGATAACAAAGAAAATGCTGCTTTTGGTTAACTAATTGTAGAAATGGATTTTATAATAATTTACATTGTATGCTGTATAAAAAGAAAAATATGTAAATATACGAAGATGTATCAGAAAGGTGCTAGAGCTGTTTCTACTGAACTCTCTCAAAACTCATCTCTCTGGCTTTAATCTTTTCCTTGTAAGTTTCTAATAACACATCTGCCATCTTCTTTGAGAACATAAAATCCAGAGAGTAAAGAGCCAGTGTTAATTAGGAAAAAAATGAGCCAAAGATTGAAGAATCTATCTTGCTTAACCTATGTACAAAGGAAGCATGAATCTGTAGACCTTCTGGCATTAAAGGAGAATTATAGGTTCCAAGGCAGAAGCAATACGTAAAATTTATTTATTGCCTGTATAACATTTACTGTATGATTGGTCACCTCTCTCTGACAGTTCCATATTTACTGTACTCATTCACTGTATTGCCAATTTGGTCTTTCAGATGCTCTGCTATTGTGACAACAGTAATTTGGGAATGGCAGGCAGATCTAGTGTTCCATGGTTACAAAAAAAAAAAATACAACAAAAAAAGTCCCCATGATGAATTAACAGTCTTTCAGGTTTATGCATTTTGAATTTTTCTGGTATCAGTAACTCTCCCTCAGCTTTCTCAGTACTCAAGACTTGAAATTATGAACTGTAACCCATAAACACCTTTACTCCACACCATGTATCCCCAACGTGTGAAGTCCTAGCCTGTTCTTTGCAGTCTCACAAAACTGTCATAACAAACAGTTACAGATTTTCTAAGCCAGGAGTTCACAAAATGTCACATTTTTAAAAAGAGAACAAAACAGTATATAAAAAAAGAAAGTTGATTCTATTATTTATTTATCCCAAATCCTCTCAAATCATTAACTCTGTCCTTCCGCTTCATTCTCCTCCTATGCTGTATTCTTTGATTTGGCAAACTCCTGAAAAAGACTCATGGTTAATCTTGTTCCCTCAAATCTGAGATAATGCCTAGCATACAACAGCTACTAAATAAATGTTAATGACAAGAATATAAGTGAATTTAAGGTCCTGTGAAAATGAAACATTCCACTCTTACTTACAAAGCTTGTTATACTGTAAGATCTCTGAGTCCTCATTATCAATAACAAAGAACATTGATTGCCTATTAAATATAATCCCATTTAGATAATGAGCAAGCATATTCTATCTGAACTACAACAGTTTTTATTTTAAGCATGCATTGAAGACTGAAATTGTGTTCATGGTAATTTTTAATGAAAACACCAAGGGAAGAATGTAATTGCACATAAATGAAGAAAACATCAGAAAAGGTGAAAAAAAAAACCAACCAGAAAATCCAAATCATTTTCTACTATTATTTGGTGCTTGCCGTGTTCTGATTCAAAACGTAGGCATCATAATTGGATGCTTGCCTATTTTGTTAATCAGAAAAATCTTGCAGCTTTAAGCAGCTTACTTTATAAATCATCATGAAGGAACAGTGACTTTGCTTACTTCTATTACTCTTCGATATTAAACAGAAAATGAATCAATGTTGATCATTTATTGCAATATTCATGTGATTGTATAAGACGAAATAGTCACTGTTGGGCATGGTAGTATTGCACTACGATTCCATTAAAATTGCAGACTATTGAAACAGAGCAGGTGTTTTCCCAGTGGATGTTTGTGATGAGAAAAAAAACACTTCTCTTGCATTCAAGTAAGCCATTACTATAATTAGGAAAATAGTAACTTTAAAGTTCCAATTCAGTCAAAGTGTGTCCTTGACTATAACTTTGTAATCACTTTTTAATGGGCTATGTTGGACGGCTAGCTACTTCTGTCTGTGGTTCTCATATGTGGTACTACCTGGTCTCTTAAATATTTTAATATTTATCTGAATATTTTAATAATATGATTTAGTCTGCTTTTGTCTTTTTTTGCAATAGTCATAACCAGATTCTTCCCATTTTACAGTCTACAGAAATTTGAATTTATTTTAAAGAGAAAGGGACAGTGAGAGAGAGAGAGAGAAGACTTTGTTGTGTATGTGGTGCTGAGTTTTGACTTCGCATACTTGTGCATGCTGGGCAAGCGCAATAACTGCCAAGCTACTGCTCCAGCCCTGAAGTTTAAAATTTTAAAAAGCAAATTGATAAAAAAATTTTCAGGGAGTGATTACTGGATCATTTCACTTACACTGACGAGGTTTTTACTACTACTTATATGACAAAATTGCCCCTTGGAACCATAATTAATCAGAATTCGTAAGTATCTTGATGTTCTTTTAAGCATTCCAGCTCCATATTTTAGATTATTGATGGAAAGTGAACACAAACTACAATTTTTATTTTTCTACTACTCCTAGTCCAAGAGCAATATTCTGGCCATCACATTCCTACGTTCATCTCCACAGCTGTGTTTGAAAATGTAATACAATGGTAGGTGACTTCTGTTTTTAATAAAAGAGATGATGATACTAATAATAATGCAATTTCTCCAAGTAAGATATTCAAGATAGCTCGTGTTGATGTGACTGAAGCTGGTTTGACTTTTAAAGCAAGTTTCCACCTGGCCTAAATCTGTACAGTATCAGATGCTTGGCAAACATTTCCCTTACCTGTTTGGCTCAGCTTAAAAATCCAACATCAAAACCTCAGCTGGAACAGCAGGTGGAAAAATACAGTCTGGCAACTTTGAGTTTAGCTAACTCCAAATGCCAATGTGAATCCAAGGCCACAGTGCTGTGTTTAGAAACATACCACCTATCAAACTTAAAATCCATAGCATATCTTGAACTTAGTGAAATTATACAATGAGAAAAGAAAAAGTTAGCTTTAATTCCAAGGCAAAGTGGAATAGCTTAATTTAAATCTTTCTATGCTTCTGTTCAATGCATATGCTTACTACTCATATATTTTGTGGAAAGTAATATGGTAGTTATTACAGGGCATGGGGTGACAGAAACAGGGAACAAGCAAAACATGAATCCTGACATCAACGTGCCTACAGTACAGTGGTTTCCTAGATTGAGATGGCAACAAAGTACTTTGTATAATTTTGTTAATTATTTGGGTTTATTGTTTGTTTAACGTAAATTATGTTAAGCTGTGATGGATATTCAAGAAACCAATAAGTGCATCATTGTAAATGATAGCTTGGCTCATTTAAAGCTTTGCGAATGAGTTGGCATTTTAAAGATGGTATAGTGTGAGTATGTAGCTCACTGGTAGAGTACTTGCTTGCCTACTATGTGTGAAGCTCTGGGTTGGACCCTCAAAACAACAACAACAAAATGATAGAAATCAAGAAAGGACAACATAAAACAGAATAAAAAGAGGAATAAAGCAGGATCATCCAAAATATGTTAAGGTATCACTACAGTGTCCAGATTGGCAGGGGTGCAGCACCTATGAAGAACGAGAAATCAATCTGGAACAACAGGAGGAGTTCACATCTCTGGATTCCTTAAATTCAGACTCAGAAGTCTGAACTACAGGCAATGAAGTTATTGGTTCTATCTGCTTTGGTTTAGCAAAGAGGGTGAAATTACCAGGGTTCTATTTTAGAAAGAATAACCTCACAGGGTAGAATAAAAGAGCAAAAGAAAACAAGGAGGTCGTTACTCCATCAATGTAGAAATAAGCCCTGAATTGAAGGGCTGACAATAAAACAGGAGGAAAGGAAATAATATAGGTAAAATTCTTTCCAGTTTTGAAATCTCGAAAGAAAATATTTTCACATTTACGCGTGCAACTATTACCTTGTCACATTTAGACAATGCAAGTGAGTCACGAACATTTTCTGCAATAATTTATCCTTCCATGCACTGGAACAGTTGACTTACACTGTGCAATTGTGCTTTCTATGTAGTGTTTATTGAAGTACAAATACTCTGAAGGTTTTAAAAATTTTGGGACTCAAGGAGGTATTTGGTAGCCAAACATACGCACACTCAAGAGTTTTACATTTGTTTTCATTCAGAGTTCTTTTTGTTGTTTATTTTGTGCAAGGGATTGAATCCAGAGGCACTTTACCACTGAGCTGCATCCCTAATCTTTTTAATTTTTTATTTTGAGACAGGGTCTCACTATGTTGCTGAAGCTGGCCTTGAACTTGTGATCCTCCTGCATCAACCTCTTGACTCTCTGGGATTATAAATATGTACCACTACCACCAGCTTCAAAGCTTTATTTTTTTTAATTTTTTAGAGAAGGATAGTGAGAGAGAGATAGGGAGAGAGAGGAAAGGAGAGAGAATCGATTTTTATGCAGTTTTTCATGTGGCTTTCATTACTCCAATACTTCCTTGTGTACGTGGTGCTGGGTTTCAAATCTGCGTCTTTGCATATGCCAGACAATCTCTGTAACTGCTAAGCTACTGTTCCAGCTCAGTTCAAAGGTAATTTTAGGAATCAGCTTTGGATTCAAGGTTCCAAACTGATAGATGAAAGAAAATAACAATTAGAAGCCCCATATATATGAGATAGGCAGTCAGTCACTAGCAAAGAAGAAGCTCAATGCTAGGTACAATGTAAATTGTAGATTTACATGAAATTTAATTTAAAATGATCAACCAGAGTACTTGTGTAAACTTTTTATGAAATTAAGTCATAAAGATAAAGAATAGCCACCTGAAAGTACAAAACAAGGATTACCTTTATTCATTGACTTATTCACTATGTTATGACTTAGTCATGGCCTGGCCAAGATATTTGGTAGAAAATAAAAATGACTTTAATGTATTTCTAATCAGAGTTATAAATTTTTCATTTACAAAGATTTTGAAATGTTTAAATATTACAGTATTTGTAAAGTGTTAGACAATACAATATTTAAAATAATTTTCCAAATAATAATTTTCATTAATATATCTGTATCATGTATAAAATATATGAACAAGGATATTCCTTAGAACTTTCTTTAAAGTCTCAAAATAGTGGACATACTGTAAATTTATAATTATTTTGTATAGATATACATACCTATCCAAATATACTGCTATTTCCATGTTAATTGCACCTCAGAAATTTTATAAAGTTATGTTTGTCAACATCAGAAGATATTTAAATAAAGTAGGTTAAAATTTTACATAGTATAACCTTTATAATTATCTCTCATGCATACGTAATAGAATATGTATGTGGTATATGGATATATGCGCACATACATATAAGTATGTGTATGTATATATAAGATTTGTGTGTATGTGTATATATTGTAAAACATGTAAACTGAGTTTTAAAATCTTAGTAATGTTTTCTGAACAAAAAGCTTAAGAATGATTTTTACTTACCCTATTTTATAAATGTAATTTTTCAACCACAATGGAAAATACATATTTTAACCTGCCAATTAAATTAAATAACTTTCTATTTTAAGGCAGCTTTCAAATTTTTCAAATTTATCAAGTAAAATAATAAAGGCATTCTTTAAGACCAACTTAAATGTGCTAAGGAATGAAAGGAGCACACACAAACCCTTTTTTTTAACTTCAACCATTTCCACAGTGGGAGAAAGGCGTGTCACATGAATAGAATAAACAAATGAACTGAAAACATGAATGTAATACATATGACTTTCATGAGGCTGATTGTCATTAAAGTACCTGGGGAAAACTGAGGGAGAGCTTTAGCAGGATGAAGTATGAAATCAAATATAGAATAATAATCAAATACAGCATACCACCTGTGGAGGTCACTCACTCTAAGGATCAGAGGTAAATGGACGAAAAAGACACTGAGGTTTGGGCAGGTTTATTAGACTAGAACACTCTCATGAAAACAAATGATCTGCAGATACAATGCAATCTGAATGATGGATGAGGATGCTTCGTAGTTCATTCTAGAAATAGATGGGGCTTAACATCTATTAACATGATTTTCCCTCTTCAAAAGATTTTTTCTAATATTGTCTTCTCTTAAAGGATCAATTAACTGAAATATTAAAGACAAAAAATAATAGTATCCTTACTGGACCTAATCTTTTACAAAATGCTTTTCTTTAACCATGTCTTATTACTGTTCCAACTTTTTTCTTTTCAGGAATTGTAGTTGTACATGCAACTGTAGGAAATAATGCAGCAATACTCTTTATACTTCATGCAATGTTTCCCAGTGGTAGCATATTTCATAACTGTAATACAAAGTCATAACCAGGAAATTAACATTAATAAAATCTATTGACAATTCATATTCCATCAGTTTTGTATACAATAACATGTGTGCATACATATATTCAACTCTATATAATTTATCGCATGTGTGGATTTGTACCTACCACCCTCACAGTCAATATACAAAATAACTCCATCACAAGGATCCCTCAAAATACCCTTTCATTAGCCACAGCCACCCTGATCCTGACTGTCAAGCACTTCTCCATTCTCCATTTCTAAAACACTGGCATTGCAAGAAAGCACTACACAAGTAATCATGCAGCATTTTACATTTAGAGATTGACCCTTTTCACTCAATACAATTCCCTAGCTTCCTGGAAGATGCCACGGAGATCAATAGTTTGTTTACTTGCTAAATAGTATTTAGTGGTATGATGTAAAGTGATAACTCTACTTTTTGAACCTTGTCCAAATGGTTTTTAGCTACTTTAATTCATTTTCCTTTCCATATAAATTTTAGAATGATCCTCTCTGTGTAAAAAATAATAATCCTGCTAGGATTTTGATGGGAATCAGATTAAACCTGAAGATCAATTTGGAGATAAGTGACATCTTTCCATGTTGAGTATTCCAATCCATGAATAGAGTATATCTCTCCAGATGCCCAGATATTTTTAAGTTTTTTCAACAGTATTCTATAATTTTAGCATAAGAATCATAAATATTTTATTAGATTTATACCTAAGTTTTTAATTTTTACTGGAGCCACTGTAGATATCTACACATATTCATTATTAGTGTATGGAAATAGACTGGTTTTTATTGTTGATCTTGTATCCTGAGACTTTGCCCAACTCACTTATTAATTCAAGTTCTTGGTTTTGTTTATGTTTCTGCAGATTTCTTTGGATTATTTTTGTAGGCAATAATATTACCTATAAATAGAAGTGGTCTCTGTTTCTTTGCAATCAGACAATCAGAAGGCTATTTTTTTCCTTTTGCATGGTTTTGTTACGTTTTTAAGTGTTAAATTATGGATAGATAAGATACAGAAATTGATAGTATAATCTGCAGAATTTTATTTTCTCAAAAGATAATTAATTTCAATTAAATAAACCATGGAAAGGAAGGAAATAACAATGGAAACATTTTCTAAATTTTTTATAATCAACTAAAGTCAGTGCTAAAAGTCACATTAGTAAACTTAGTAACCTAATTCATTATCAAATTTTTCTCAAGTGTATTAAATGCAATGTTGAAAATAAAAAATTTCTATTTTTAATAACAATTTCTTAGAAACAACAAAGAATAAATTGACATATACCTAATATTTTAATCTATTATGGTTTATAATCTTACTAATGAAGCTTTTATTTTATTTACTTTAAATAGAAATAAGAAACCTTATTACCACAAATAATTGAATTTAGATCTATTATAAAATTATAGCCTTTTGAATGCTTATTTTATAAATAACTGAAAGAAAAAATAATATAATAAAAAGTTTAATAATGCCTTCAAAAATAAAATTTCATGTAAACTTAGCTTTGCCTTATGCTGGTGAATTCTTGCATTGCCAATTATTTGGAATCAGGACTTCAGACAATAGATATATCATTAATAAGTCTAGGAGAATATGTCCTAAAGTGTAGTATATAAAACATTGGCCAAGGGACATGTATTAAGGGAAAGATTTTCATTGGTTAGTTTAGTTTGTACTAAAATATATAAATTCTTTTCTGAGATTATTATACTATTACTTTGCTTACGAAATCCTGAAGTATTCTTTAGTTCATTCATTTTCTAATTTGTTTGACTATTAAACACTACTAGGAATGACAAATGTATCACATTCCTAATTCATTCTGGGAGCCACTAACACAGGAAATGCTGCTGTACTCATTCACTAAGTATTTAATTCTCCTGGGTTTAGGGGAATTACTGCAGTGTGTCTGGATCCCTTTCCACTCTTCGTGGACTCTGCTTCTCTGGATGTTATCCACCACCTTGCACCATATCACAGTCCCTCAGCATTGGAGTGGATGACTAGTAAACTAATCTGAAAAGTAGTTGTGCCAGTGAATTGTTGAACCAGTATTACCTGAATACTTCACAGCTAACTAGTGAGTCAACAACTATTCATGTGCATAACACAGTGTTCCACAAATATTAATTTTCTTCCACCCTTACCTGTTCTGTATCCTAGACACAAACAAATTGTAGTTATAAACATTTCAGGATTTGTGACAAACATCAAAAATCATTTTGAAGCCATCAAAAATCAATGTGCTATATCATAGCGTATAGCACATTCTACAAGAATGAAAAATATCGATTAAACAAAAATATTAAAATCTAGTTACTCTATTAATTTAACACTAATTATGTCAATTTCAGAATATTTCTTGAATTTTGTTTTGCTAGACATCTCAAAGGATAGCATGAATAGAGCATCATATAAATTCCATGCTACAAGAGGATTTTAAGTGAATGAATGTCATAATTTTGTATTATTGAAAATTATTTGTTGTGCTTTTTAAAGCTATTTATTCCTTATGTTATTTTATAGTAAACTTCCAAATGAAGAGATTATTTTGGAATAGATTAAGAATTGCTCCTGATCTTCAAATCATTATTTGCTGTCTCATTAGTCTTCTAAAGTTCAAATTCTTTGTAACAGAACATTTGCTGAACTTTATCTCTCCTTATACCAATCAAAGTGTAGTAAAGGCATTTATATTCCAAATACTATTATACAATTATACAATTTGTACAAGCTGTTCATTTCATTATCTTACTTTTAACAGTTGAGTATATTTAAATAAAAGCACATCAAAATTACTGATTCAGTTTAAACAACCCCTAGCTTATATCTCTTTTGGAATGCCTCTGTATTTATATCATCATTCCAGATATCTTAACTAGTTGATTTCTTTTTCAGGCTCTTTAAAACTAAAATCAACCTTTGACTTTTCAAAATATAAAATATTGAAAGAAAAATGAATTTTCCTTTTATGCCTATGTTTGAACCTTGGATATTTTTTCACTAGTGTTTAAAAAATTTTCTTTTCTGAGTACATTCTTCTCAACAAAATGTTAATCATTTGAAGCACTGATGAGATATCTTAATGAGATAAATATGAAATATTAGTAACATTTTAAGAGGCAAAAATTCACTTAATCTTGTGTTCTTCAGATACATAAAGAAAATTTTGGTACATTTAATATTTATTTTCAGATTACATAAAATACTTTCACTTAGTCAATAAAGCATCTGTGTTTTCATCTCAGAAAATATCTAGGCCTCTTCCTACATACAGACCCAGAGCAGGTCATTCAATTAAATATTCCAATGTAAGCCTAGTAGGACTTTTAAGAACACAGGTGTTGAGGCCACCTAATTAGAAGGGGATTTTGCAAGATTTTGTTCAGATTTTAGACTTATGAAATAAAAGATTATTAGAGCTTATAAAGAAACCTGTAGATAATTCTCTCCTTTTGTCATTCCAGGTAAAAGGCTATGATTTATCCCTGATAATTGTACATATTATATAATAAATGAACTATATAATAAATAACTCTTACCAAACCTGATTCATGCAAAATTACAGAGACATATCAGTCTAGTATTCAGTGACCCTACTTGGGACCTAATGGTCAGACACTTATGATATGCTCTGGGATCTTGAAGGTGAAAATGTATGAACAATTTATCAGGCAGTTGAAACTAGGTTTCAGAAGTTCTGGGTTTCATATTCCTTGACAAATATGAAGAGGTATTTTTACCAGCATATGTAAATACCTCAAATTTAATATAGAGGTTAATTTTACTGTTTTACTTTCAAGGAACAAAGCCTAATCTAATTACCTCAACCAATTTAGAATTTTAAGAATAAATCTTATGATGCACTCATATTGGATTGTCTTCTCAGCCCTTCAACAATTACCCATCTTTAACATTGGAGTTACTTCCACAATCCTTGCTCTGTTGTGTGTCGTTACCTTCCTGGACGTCATCAATCAGATACCTGAAAAAAAAAACAGGCTAATCAAATATTATTCCCTGTGCATTAGAACTTTAGAGTCTGAGTTCTTGGGAGCAGAGTCACGTTAATGGAAGCATATTAAGGGAATTTTCCTTACATTTTGCTTTTCCCATGTCTGGCAGTCCAAATCAATGCATTGGAATCTATGATAGAGTCATATACACTATAATAAATATGCATTTTGACACATGTTGTTTGTAACCAAAATAATCCTAACTTCACACATGAGCACACAAGTCCATAAAATATGGAACAATATAGACTTGGGGAAGCTAGAAACTTGAGTAGGTCTGGAATAGAAAAATGCTGATCCTAAAATGTTCACTACATGCTCCCAACTTTGATGAAGCTCCACTGAATTTTGTAGTATTTCTTTGGGTCAATTTATGACAGTATTTTTCAATCCTACTCTCTCTCTCCTTATTTAATCTAATAGGGTCAACTGAAGCAGTTCAACTTTTGGGAAACTTTGACTTCTTATTACCCCGTGTAATCCTTAGTTTCTACCTTATGACTTCCTCTTAGCTTACATTCTTATTGCTATATTCTTATTTTCACAATTTTAGTTTGATTTTTTAAGAAAGAAAATTTGCTGTTTCTTGCCTAGGCTGCCGTAGATTGATGGCCACAAGTAACTGCATGTCCTGAAGTTACCTGAAGATCTCTTGTTGATTTAGCTGTGCCATATTTGGATTTGTATAGTTAGTCGGTTCACTGTCCTCAAGACCATCTCATTCATTGGCAAAGAATTAACAACTTCAGAGGCCTTAGAATTATAATGGGTTGAACTTAAAATTATTCTAAAGCTAAAAATAATTTTATTTTAAAATAGAATGTCAGCATAGCTCCCTCTTGATACCAGGACTATAGTAATTTCTGGAATTGTCAGACACCAAGGTTTTAATTTAATTATTAAATATTACACATCATCATGGAAACTAAAGTTGGATAATTTCACAGATAGATAATCTTATTGTTGGTTTATAGTAGTTACTTTTCTTGTGTTTCTCAGCCTATTGTCATCAAAGCATTAATGTCACCAGATAACTTCTCCTCACTTAGAATAACATCCACATTACAGGCAAAAACTGGGAGGAGAGTACAAGAGACCTTATTTCTGCAGGACTCTTTATTTGTGAAGCAAAACCACTCAGGATTTTTCCTACAGATTATTGTTCAAAATTGTTTCATATGGGCTGAAGCAGTGGCTCAGCGGTTAAGGTGCTTGCCCAGCATGTGCAAGACCATGGGTTCAAACCCCAGCACCACGTACACAGTAAAGTGTCTGAACAAAGAAAGCCACATGAAAAACTAAATAAAGTTGATTCTCTTTCTCTCTCTCTCTCTCTCTCCCTCTCTCTTAAAAAAACAAAAAAACAAAAAACAAAAACTGTTTTACATGCCATCCATAGCTGTAACGGAGACTGAGAGGTCAACTAATTTAGCTTTCTAAGCAGAACAACGTAAGAGATAAGAGTTATAAATGCCTTGGGAAACCCAGTCACACTGTCATTTCCTTAAGAAATAGGCAATTTCGTTTGAAGTTTGAAGTCAATAGAAATGGGGTGAGAAGTAATGAGCTTGGTCTAGATATGGTAAATATTTCTAATGAGCAATCGTCTAGTTTCATAAAAAATGTATTTTGTTTCTTTACAGATGCATTTTAGTTCTCACAAACTGAAGACACATTTATCCAACTATCTCCAAATCACAATAAATATTTTGTAATACACATAAAAGATAGAGCTTTTCTTATGAATATCCAATTTCATTATTGAAGATTTGTGTTGTTTTGTTTGAGTAAAATGGGTAAATAACAAAGCGTTATAGAACAATGAAACAATAAACTATAATCCAAATGTGAATAAGCCAATTTAAATATGGATAGTTATTATAAATCATTTAGTTCACCATTGCAGAAAGCAGAAGCTTTTTAGTTTAGTGGCATCCCACTCATTGAGTCTTGGCTTTAATTCTTGCACTAAAGATGTCTTCTTATTAAGGAAGTAGCAATGTGGTGGTGTACTGATACTATTTTTTTTTCTTCTAATAGTTGTATGGTTGCTGGTTTATTTCCTAATTCTTTGATCCATTTTTAATTGATTTTTGTGCAGGGTGAGAAATAAGGATCTAATTTCAGTTTTCTGCATATAGCTGTCCCATTCGTCCAGCACCATTTGTTAAACAGTCTGTCCTCCAAGCTATAATTTTGTGCCCTTTGTTGAATGTCAGATGATCAAAGATTTGTGGGTTTGTCTAAGTGTCCTCTATTCTATTCCTTTGGTCCTCATGCCTATTTTGATACCATTACCATGCTGATTTTGTTACAACATATATATAGTATAATTCAAGTCAGGTTTTGTGATACCTCCTGCTATATTGTTTTTGCTTAGTAACATTTTGGCTATTCTGGGGAGAAAGGAACACTAACACAGTATTGGTGGGTACAACCACTCTAGAAAGCACTGTGGAGACTCCTCAAAAAAATTATGAATGGAACCACCATATGACCCAACTATCCCACTCCTGGGTATTTTCCCAGAAGACCTGGAATCAGCATATTACAGTGACACAGCTGCCTCAATGTTTATAGCAGTTCAATTTATAATAGCTAAATTATGGAATCAATCCAGATGCCCTTCACTAGATGAATGGTTCCAAAAACTGTGTTGTATATATATACAATGGAGTTCCACTCAGCTATTAGAAAGAATGATATCATGACTTTTGCAGGTAAATGGACATAAATGGAAACAAAAGAAAACAAAAACATGCTGAGCAAAATAAGCCAGACACAGAGACTCAAGGATCTAATGTTTCTCCCATATGTGGAAGCAAATCCAAAACCTAAGATACGGTGAAAGTCGAATTTATTTAATAGACCCACCAAAGTTGAAGTAACACATAATCTAGGAGAACTGTAGCTATGAAGGAGGGGGTGGTAGGAGAGAAGGAGGAAGGAGAGGGAGGTAAATGGGAGGTTACCAATACTGTAGGATTCACTTGACTCCCCTGAGAGAAGCCAAATAATATTCAGGCAGGTATTTAAAACTAGAAATTTCAAAAATTAATATATATATGGTTATTTATATCTCACTGGGGAAAATTATAGAGGAGAAAAAGGATAAGGGAGTGGGTGAGGCAGGGGAGATCCTGGATAAGGATTGGGTTCAAATTACTTTGTCATTACCTAAGCATGTATGAATGTGTAGCAACAAATACCTTCCATACATAAGATTATGCTGAACTAATAATTTTTTTAAAAGAAACAATCAAAACACACACAAATAAGACCATATTTTTCTTGTTTTCTTAGTGTGGTATAAGTGGTATTGAGCTTTTCATTTCAAATCCAAGTGTTAATTGCTGCTATGTAGAAAAGCCATTGACTTGAATATTAATCTCTTGCTCTACAAATTAGCTATCTTTTTTCCAGGAGCTTTTCTTCATTGTACTTGATGTTCTACATAAACAATTATGTCATCTGTGGAAAAAAGAATTAATTCTATTACAGGACAGAAATAAATGTTGCCAATCTGGTATAATATCCATAGTGACAAGAAGAAAGATGGGAAGAGAAGTAGACATACTAGAAGGTCTCTAAAACCTCAAAAAAACAAGACATGCAAAGACAAAAAGAAGATGTAAAGTCAAAAGTTGATTGGAAAGGAAAAAGAAACACAAACATGCTCTTCAAATTTTCAAATATAATCTATTTTGAATGTTACAACTATCAATCTCAGGTGTGACAAGGCAAGGGAAAGATGTGTAAGTGGCTTAAATTTGATATATTTTAGGAAGACATTACTAGGTTGCCTATTGTTAATGAGTTGTGGAAAAGACATGTAAGACTTTTGTTTACAGCTGTGATTGGGACTCAGATGAAAACAGAAATTAAACTTGTTGAGAAATGGTTCCTCTGCCACATAGTACTAAGAGAAAGATGAAGTGAAGGTCCATGGATTCCCTCATCACCATTTAATCAGACTTAATTGTTTCTACAAATCTTGATGTAAAAGGAAAATTTATGCACTCACAGCCCAGGAATCAATTGTATGGCCAGGGCTTTAAGAAGGGACAAAACATTGAAACAACTTTTTCTCCAAGAAGTAGGTACATTTATTTTGGCTTTATAGTGATATAAGTTAAGAATTCTTCAAGTTCCTCCTTGTATACCAAACAATCTGATAAAAAGGAAGTTTCTAATCGCTTGTACAGATTAAGAACTAGATTTGTATAGTTGTTTCTCTTAATCAAGTTTTGCATACCAGGTACTCTGGTGCACAGATTAAGATAAGGGCCTGAGAATGTGGAAAGATACCAGTGAATTTCACAACTGGGAGGGCACCAATAACTCTGAGTTCAAGTTTAATACAGTGCCGGTACCAGAAGGCAGATTGAAAGGAGTTAAGAACAATGGTGCATCAAAACTTGTGATAATATAGATTCTCCACACAAGAATAAGGAAGGGGTAAATGTAAAGCAATATGCTTTTTTTCTTTCAGATTCTCAAGCTTGTCAATGCACCCTCAACCCTGCTCTGCTTCTCCTTCCTAGAATTTTCCTTTCACACTACCCTTACTCCCCAGCTTCAATCGCCATTACCTCACTTTGTATGAAACGCTGTAAAGATCACTTCCTCTTGGAAGCCTTTCCCTTTCTTGGATAGCAATGTTTTACATGTGCGTACCCTCTTCTAGGAGAAATCACATTTTATTTAGTTGTATCTCACCTCTAGTTTGTTCTACAATCCTACATGGCAGATTCCCTGTCAGTTACATTGCGTTTCCGGTGCACAGACAGTGTCTGGCACACTCAATACTTACTAGAGAGTAATAACTTTTAAAGGAACAAGTGAGTAAATGAACATATGAATGCATTGCTGAGAACTGTTTTCTGAGGTTTTAGGAAGTTCTGAGGTGTAGGGTGTTTGTTCATTTTTTATTTGTTTTGGGAGGAAGAAGAAATTGAGGTTGTTATTTCAGAATTAAAATATTTTATTTTTAACCAGTGAAGGGAGAGAATGAAAGTGCCACTAACAGTTGTTTACTTAGGTAATGCCTTGGAGAAATACTTCTCAGACCTTAAGTGCTTACAAATCATCTGGACTACATGCTAAAAACAGATTCGATGCAGGAGTTCTGGCATGGTGCATGTAACTCCACATTTCTGACAAGATTTCAAGTGATAATGATGCCATTAGTCTAGGAGCTAACCTTTATATAACACAAGCCAGGAAAGGTAGGAAGGCGGGTTCCAAGTAAACAGTGATACATGTGTTTAGCCTGGCAGGGAAGAGATGCTCCAGTTCACAGACATCTACAAAGATGGATGAAAACAGAGCCACCCCAAGGACAAAAGCAATACAGTCTAAAGCACTCTCATTATACCTCAATTCCTCTAAATAGGTGGCACATTACTTTAGTATTAAAAAAAAAACAAACCTGGAGACTAAGATTACACAAAGGAAATAGTTCAGAATAGGTGCTATGGGAAAGGATAGGTCAGGATTCCCAACACTGACCATTAAAACCACTTGGGAACTTTAAAAAAAGAAACCTAATATTTAGACTATAAACCAGACCAATTAACCAGAATCGCTTGGGTGACTCCACATACCAATATATATCAGATACTCCTGAGCAAATTCAGTGGTCATACTGTTAGAGATTACCCATCTCAATTTGACAGCTTCCACCATTTGAAGCAGAAGGAAGTTATAGTTCTCCTCTTCTGGAACCTCTCTACTTGGTGGTATGTTTGCATGACAGTGTGTCAGAATTTTTCCACATTCAAAAGAAGGTACAAAAATAAAGCATGTTAATATAAACTAAATGCAGACTCCACTTTCTAGCTTTTTAAGCTCTCCAACTAGCATGTTGATGGAATGTTCAACTGGAGAAAATTCCACAAATATTTGTTACTGGCAAGGTCGTTGTACTTTACTGTCTTGATCAAGAAACAAAATCCTCTAGCAAGGGAGGGGACAAGGTTTAAAGAGACAATTGCATAGGGTGCTCCTTGGGAGCTTGCTGAGTTCCTCAGATGTTCAAACATCATTAATGACACACATACATTATTTTTAACCAGTTAACATATCCTGTTCAGCACTCATTTACATACTGAAAGATTATTTTTTACAACTAATGTTAATGAACAAATTAGCTAGCATTCATTTCAATAACACTAATTTAATGGTTTGCTATACCTGTGAGTGAGTGGGGGGCCTTTGATTAAAGTCTTTAAACTGCTAATTAACTACCTTTAAATTGTAAGGGATTCCTTCAAATTCAAACAACACTTCCTAAAAGTTTGATTGGAGTCAATGTCAGCAAACATTATCATCTTGTCCCTATGTGGAAAAAAAAAAACAACAGCACATCTTGTCCCTATGTGAATGGGAGAGTGCTTCTTGGGGCTTTTTGGTTGTAACTAGAACTTTGACTAGTGGGAAGTTTAGTGATTGACAGTCTTCAAGACATGGGAGAGTCTCTTACAAAAAAAGAATTGGACTGAATCCAACACAATTTCAAATTATCTGCCATAGAGATAATTTGCCATATATGTCAGTGAATATCTCATTTAGAAATATCTGAGCCCAGATTTCAGTGCTGCTTCACATAAAAACATAAGGTGTTTCTCCATCATTTTAGTGAACAATTGATTTTCCATCAACACAAGTGACACATGAATCAATGGGAGATAGTTTGTTTTATTAAAATCATCATCAAATATTATTTAGAATTTCAAAAAAATTGTCATCATTGGCAAAATTACTTGTACTGGTTGAATTGCCACTAAGCACACCTGCATCAGTTCGCACATGTGGTTTTTGCAATCACAGTAATACAAATATCAGTGAAAATATCAGGCTCTTTTATTATGCCTTCGAGTATAAGTTGTTCAGGATGTCCTATGAGATACAATGCATTTCATTTTGTAGTAACAGTCCTTTTCTCTTTTATGTTATAGCTGTGTTTCAATTTATATTTCAGCACTTAAATTTAAAAAAACTTTATGTAAGTCATATCATTTATTAGTTTCATTTCATAATAGTAAAATGAGAGTTCAACATATTGTGCTATTGATTTACACTAAGCTATTTTAAGGTAAATTATGGATAAGATACTAACTTTGAACAAAGCTACTAAACAGCTGTGCTCACAGAAAAAAAAAGAAATGAATGGAAGAGAGGATGCTTTTGCAGTCTAATCGCATTATTTTCTGATGCTTTCCTATCGATTTTTATTAGTTGACCACGGATATATTTGTTTCTGAAAATTATGACAGAAAAAACAATGAGTTGAGAATCACCCCGACTAAGTTCCTAAACTCATCTAACAAGATGAGGAAGTATGTCAGATGGAATGGATGTGTAGATATGCATTCAGAGAATTAAAAATTTTGTCCACTGTCAAAACACCACCAAAGTTAAACGGATAAGGAAGACTGTATTAAAGGTTACTGCAATTAGAAAGAAACAAGAATATGATATGAACTCAATACCACAGAAAAAGGGTGGGAGAGTTTTTTAAAACTCGGGGGAGTGGGAATTATAGGGAATTTGTGCTTGCTAATGAATCTTACCCAAACGAAAAGTAAACTTCCTCATATCTTCGTGGCAAAGGATAATTTATAAATTAGAGCCAGGCACCCATCATAACTTAGATCCCTAAACACTTATAGCAATAATGAGGGGGATGCCATCTCCCTTAATATTTACATTTCAAAAAGATGACAACCAGGTTCTTCTGGAAGACATTCCTGGAGGGTAGAACTGGCAAGAAACTTTTCAAAAGTTTTACTTTTGAAAGAATTTGAGATTTCAGGTTTTCTAAATAAAAGGCTCTAAGAAAAGGGTGTTCAGGAGCTGGAGTGGGGGCTCTGCAGTTTGAGAGCTTGCCTATCATGTACAAGGACCTAGGTTCAAACCCAGCACCACATATACAACTAAGTGTCAGAAAATCTAAAGCCAGATTAAAAAATAAATAAAATTGATTCTCTCCCTACCCAAAAGAAAGAAAAAAGGAAGGAAGGATGGAAGGAAGGAAGGTTGGAGCTTAGTCAAGCCTTGGGAAACCACAAAATCTCCTCCAATTTAATCATCCCACGTACCAGAAGCTTATGCCAGGGTTGCCGCAATTATCTTCAAGGTATTTATAATTCTTCCTTTGAATGAGAATGGGATGATATTTCAAACCATTAAACCAGCTTTCTTGGTCTTATTTTCCTACTAGTTCAAATTTTGAGAATAAGACAAAGATTGATTCCTGTTTAAGTTCTGCCAACTATGAAGAGAATACTATGATGGGTGATACACATGAATAAGAAATTCAGACATCTGTTAACATTGTTATGGCACTGATTTATATCTTAACATACTGGATGACCATCACATTGATATATAAGATGTTTAAGTCACCTTTTTTGTTGCTGTGATAAAACACTTGAGACAAACAGCTTATAAAGGGAAAGATTCATTTTGGTCAAAATTTCAGAGGTTTCAGTCCATGGCTGGTGGGCTCCACTGCTTCTGGAAAAATGATGAGACAGAATATCATGACCGGAGAGCATGGCAGAGCAAAGCTGCTCACCTTAAACCTGAAGCAGAACAAGAGCAAGAGGGAAAGCCCAATATACCTTTCAAGAACGTGTTCGCAGTGGAGGAAGCAAGTCAATTCCTAAAATCACCATCACCTCCTAAAACTACCATGAAATTATGAATTCATCAATGGATTAATCCTCTGATGAGGATAGACCCCTCATGATCCAGTCATTTCCCAAAAGCCCCACTGCTGAGCATTGCTACCTTGAAGATATAGTTTGTATATTGCATTTCCAAACTGTAACATGAGTATTGCCCCATGACTATTTTTGTCATGATTTACCCTGTCAACAAGAACAATATTAATAATCACTTAAATGACTAAGCAACAGCATCAATTTTCCTTTAGAAAATTTAAACAGAACAGGCAGAATGTGCATTTTTATAAACCTCTTAAAGCTGATATATTTTTGCTTTTCTCTCTTTTGAGATTGATTTTTATTTATGTAATACTTCATTAATAAAGCATCACTTATTTCAGAAATATTCATTATATTTTTAGTACATGGAAAAGTATACAAAAAATTCTCATTATTGTCTCTACTTGAAAATATCTGTTTATCCAAGGCTTGAAGTTAAACAAAACATTTTCTTATGAAGCCATTAGGCAAGGATTCATTTATCCCTAAGGACAGAAATAATTGTATCTGTGTAGACTGGGCTTAATCATAGATGCAATAATTCTAAATTTGCAGATAAGTTAAATTAGAGTTTTCTCTATGCATATCCCCAGACAGCAATAGTACATATGTGAAAAGGGTACTGTTATTTCTCTCTCTTTCTCTCTGTCTTTTATTACTTACTTACATCATCTACTTTTCATGTTTGTCCCTAGGTGGTTAGTTTAAACATCATTTTTATAATATGGCATGTGGAAGCCCGAGTGTATTTTCTGAGTATAGGGGGGGGGGAAAGCATTTTTAGTTTTCAAATTCTTGTTGATAATCTTTTAATTTATTCTTTTGAGCACATACAATACTCACAATTCTGTAAGTTGAAAACTACTTTAACGAACCCAATGGACAACTTTAAAAACTATAAGGCACATAAATGACACAATAATATTTGCATTATATAGGAATGTGTTATTATAAAAAACAAGATTATCTGGCACATTTGCAAAAGAATGTGATAATTCTTTTCTCTTTTCTTTTTGTGGTGCTGGGGTTTGAACCCAAGGCTTCTCACATGCTGAGCAAGAATATGGTCATTCTTAATTCAGTTTATTCATTCCCAAAAATTGTTTAAAGTTAGGTAAATCTCTTGTGTTTGAAGCTGAAGTTTAATTATTTGTGCAGGAATTAGAGCAACTTTAAAACCCATAAGTAGGCAGCTAAAGTAGTACAGACCATAGGTTTAAAGGCAGGGTAGACAGACATGAGTCAGAGTGTTAGCCATATAATTTATTGGTATATTTTTTATTTGATTCCTGTTGAAAATTAACAATGACTTATTCTCTTTCTTGCATATATTAAAATGTCTGAATGCTATTATACAACTGTTCTTCACATTTCTCATAATATTGTTTTAGGAATTTGTATTAACTATTCTTCCATAATCACTTAACGTTTTTAATCTGTCTACTTCTAATTATTTTTTGTTTTTCAGTTCACAAAAGAAAAATAGAAATGTGCATAAAACTTTTAAATTGGAAAGGCATGAACTGACAGGTCACCTTTGAACGTGTGGTATAGAAGCAACTTTTGCTTCCAATGTCTATTCCAACTTATCCACAAACTATGCAAAGATTCTGTCTGTAGGATAAGAGATAGCTTTTTTCTGTACTTTTATTTGTCTCCATTTTCCAAATTTTCAATAGGCATATTGAACATATTATTTATCAACATATAGTACATTAAATCTATAGCTTCATTGTGTTTAATAAGTTGACACCAACCTGAGGATAATAATAGTACCATAATAGCAATTTTTAAACAAAAAAATATTTTCCGTCTTTGGTTTTCTCTTCTCTGCAAGAATTTCAGTTCCCTCAAAATGCTCCCTGACACTTCAATTTTTTTTAATTGTTTCTCTTTTTGGGTGTATATGACATAGATTACATAATGACATAATTATAACTTGTTTAACTTGTTCTAATTATTCTAGCTCTAGTTTCCCCTTCCCCTGTCTTCCTCCCACCCCCTTTTTTGTATATATAAATGGCAATAGAATATTCACTGACATAATTATAAAAGCTTAGAGTGCATCTTGTTTTAACTCAGTTCCTGGTATTTCCCCTTCCCCACCCTTCCTCCCATCCCCTGTTCTTTTTAGATCTACTTAACAATAGGATAAACATAGACATTTTATAAAAACATACAGTGCAGAGTAATAGACAAAGGAGAAGGAAATAGAGGAAGGAGGAATGAGATAGGGAAAGTTCCTGAAATGAATTAGGCTTAACTCTCCTATGTTCATATATGAACATATCATAGTGAATTTCACCAATGTGTATATCAACAAGTCACTAAATTTGGAAAAACAAAACCAAAAACTTTTCACTTTCTTTAGGGCAGTGTCTCTTAGCTGCTCATCTGTTTATCTTGATTATGTCTGGTCTGTACTTTTTCACACTCTTGCTGTTTCCAGGCAGCATCCACTGCCACTGCTATTAAGCCTTACACTAAAGCCACACCATTCATGCTAAAAGCACCAAGACCAATCTGGTTTCCTCTTCTAAAATGTAAACAAGTCAGATGGACATTAGGGGCTATCCCCAAAGTTGAAAATTTGCTCCCTGGTTATAAAGGACACAAGTAGTGTTATCAACATCCCTTGTAAAATTTAAAGCAATTATCACTAGACCTTTTTTTAACTTCTTTAATAACAGCCTTCTCTCCCTAGAGTTCATATATAAATCCATGGGTGTAAAGTGCAGGATAATCTTATGAGAAACACTGTCTTTAGCTCAAATTGGGCTTCATTTGATCCTGTTTCTCAGGGTCTCTAAAACAAACTTACATCTTTTTATTTTAATTTTAGATGCCTTTATTTCCTCCAGGGAATGTCTTTGTCTTTGAGGAAATGGTGTATGAGCATAAAGGCGTGGTACCTTCCTTCATCTATAATACGTTTCACAGCTAACACTCCTGTAACAAAATACATGTTAGTAAGGAAAAAGAAAGCAAATTTAATCACAGGTCTATATGACTGGAGGTTTCAGAAATGAAGACCCAAAGGCCAGGGAAAACTATTTTTATGCTTAGACTTCATGAAGGATGGACAGCTGTGTGGTCATGAAGTTGGAACAAAGGGTAGGAGCTAAGGTAATACATTGAGGAAAACGCAGCAAGCTCTGTCTTTTCAGATC
This sequence comes from Aplodontia rufa, assembly GCA_004027875.1. Classification (NCBI taxonomy): domain Eukaryota; kingdom Metazoa; phylum Chordata; class Mammalia; order Rodentia; family Aplodontiidae; genus Aplodontia; species Aplodontia rufa. The sequence continues at coordinate 105,909 of PVKS010000633.1, read as the reverse complement.
TTTCTTCACTTCTCTGGGTAAGCATTCTTTCCTCCTAGTTATAGAACAGAACCCCTCTTCTATGAGTGTCTTATGACCTAATATTAGACAAGATAGGACTAAGAATTTGTTTATGACAATTTTCTATATAAAAAGCAGGGAAAAGTTATGTTTCTGGGACTTGTGGCTTGCTTGTAGGGAGGGGGACTCTAGTTCACATGGCCTACCTTGGGAAAGAAACGTAGAGCAGGAGAAATGAGGTGGCTCCTAAGGCTTTGAATCTCATTAACTTTGACATATTTAGCATGCCAAAGCACCACATTCTGGGGTACTCCTTTCTGGAGCTAATAACAGACATTCAGACAGATGAAATTAATTTTCCCCATGCCATTTCATTTCTTCCACAATGGGCTAGATAAAGAGACAGGTCCAAGTTCTAATCTGATCTCTGGGATGTGTTCAGCATCCTTCACCAAAAGGATATTTTAAGTCTCAACTGTACAGCTTATCCTTGATTTATTGGTTTGGTTTGGTTTGGCTTTGTGCCACCCCTAGGAAGGCATAGCATCAGTTGACAGAGAAAACAGTAGTTCCTACTTCTTAATCACTTGAATTCTCCATTTAATGTGAACTAAAGGGGATACCTCATCTCCTTCGGTGCCCTACAAACAGAAAGGACTAAAGAAATACACTCGGAAGAAAGCAAAGAATATCTCTCCCAAGGTGTACCTAGCAATTCAAACAAATTAACTTCAAAATGGCAAAGATAATTTGGATGTACATTACTGTACTATAATTTATTTTTAATTATTACTATAGCTATGACATATTCTGTATGGAAATAATTACCATTCTTATCATTTTAGATGTAAACAAAAAGTGACCAAAATAATAAAGAATCAATTGCCTTAGTGGGTTATTAAAACTATTTTAATTTAACAATATGCAAAATGTTTTGCTTCATAAGTAAGGCAACATGGATCTAATAAGACTAATTAGGAGGAATTGATGACATTCTACTCTGTTATCTAATACACAGGAGTTATTCTACAGCTACAAGTGATCAAAATCACTCTACCAGTGCTAAGACAAATTACCCCATGGTGATTTTGTGATTTTGTGTACAGTATCTTGTACAGAACCTAATCTGGTCAGTGGTGGGCATTGGCCAGTCTATTATTAGTCAACATTAACTACTACTCTGTTTTTCGCAGGAAACTTTCTTTATTTCCTCAAGCATCATACTCTTGTCAATCATGTGTTGTTGCATAATAAGCCACTCCCAAATTCAGTGTTTTAAAATAACAAACAATGAATCTTCAAAATCCTGTGGATTTTTATGCCTTTTTTAGTGTATTATAGTTCTACATAATATTGGCATTCATTTGATATAGTCATAAATTCATGTAACATAATTTGCTCCACTTAAGCCCCCTTTTGCTTCCTTCCTCTCTCCTGGTCCTCTTGGTCTTTCTCCTATTTATTTAATTTTTAAATTTGTGATCAATATTTATAAATATGGGGTGTATTGTGATGTATTTATACACACGCACAGCATAACTTGATCAACTTCATTCTACAGTTTCCCCTTGTATTGTCAAGACCTCTCCCTTTTTAAAAATTTTACTCTTTTCCTCTCTAACTTTGACATATGAAATTGAAGGGCTGACTGAACTAGGTTGGCTTAGCTTTAGTGCCTCTGCTTCACCTGTTTTTCATCCTCATACTTGTTCTGGGATGAGGGTGCTGAGACCTATTCTTCTCATGAGGTGTATGGGAGGGCAGGCTAAGAGGAATGTGAAAGTGTATTTCCAATCCATGGTGCATCACACCTGCTGTCATTTCAATGGTCAAAGCAAATCATACACGCAAGACCTACATCAATGGAATGGAGAATCCTTCCTTCAAAGAGAGGGCAAGAGGGTGAACACTTCTGGAGAATGATCTAATCTACCACAATGGCCCCAAATCTCAATCTCCCAAACAGCTGTTCCCTCAATCCATGTGATAAAAACTATTTTTTTCTGTCTTTTTTATTCAGAGGTTTCTGGTCCACAGACGTGGTCCTGTGAGTAGTGCCCTTTCAGAAGATTCTACCCTGTTACTTCCACACAAGGGAAGTTCAGCACTTTTGGGTTGTTCTTGAGTGGAGTGTCCACAGATATCTGTTCAGTCTAGTTGATTTCTGATGCTATTTAGGTCTTCTATTTTCTTCTTGATCACCTGCCTATTTGTTCTATCCATTTGTGAAGCTAGGGAATTTTTTTCAATTGTTTATTTCACCCTTCAATTTTGTCTCTTTTAGTATCATGCATCTTATGTTTTTGATAGATGCATGCATGTCTATGATTGTTCTGTCACTTCATGTACTATTTTTCTTGTTATTTTTAAACATTTTTTAATAAAGAGAAAGGGACAATGAGAGAGAATCAATTTTTAGTTTGTTTTTCATGTGGCTTTCGTTGCTCCAATAATTCAGTGTGTACGTGGTGCTGGCATTCAAACCCACGTTCTGGTGCATGCCAGGCAAGAGCTGTAACTGCTGAGCCACTGCTCCAGCCCCTTTGTTGCTTTAGAAGTAGAGAGGACTAACCCAGAGCTTTGTACATGCTAGTCAAGCATTGTATCACTGAGCTACATTCCAGCCTATGATGACTCTTTAATCATAAAAATTTCTTTTGTGTCACTGGTAACATTTTGAATATGTGCGCTTTGAGGAGCTCTACACCCATTATGTCCCCTCCAGTGACTGCTAGGCTTCTAGGTTTCATGTCTAGTATGATTGAAAAGCTCTTGGTTTTTCTCAGCTACCAGGTATATGTGGAAGCGTGGATGAAAAAAGGGCAACTTTAAAGGCCACAAACTCAGTGTTTTTCCTTATATTCAGCCATTTTTCTTTCATAAATACTGTTCTGAATTTTATAAGACTTTGATTACTTTCTAGAGACCTGACAAAGTTGATTTTGACAATTTTTGCCTCTGCTCCAATTCCTTTTATGAAGGACTACACCTTTACAGGACCTTGTAATTGGAGCAATGCTAAGTAACATAATCCCTTAAAAGACTACCAACCGAACAAAAATAGAGAATAAATGTGGTAGCCTTTCAGCAGGCAAGATGAGCTACAAAATAAGCAGTAAATATTTCATTGAGGCTAAAGATAATATTTTTAATTCTTTCTGCTTTGCTTCTTACTTTATTATTTTTTGTATTTTTCTAAGCCTTCATCTTCTCTTTGTTCTATTTGCGTTCTATATTTAACCAAGTTAGACCAGGGTAACCATGCATGCTTCACCCTGTCTAGCAGCAATCACATTAATCACATGAAAACTGACACTGTTCTTCATCTTCAGGGTCAGCAAGATTCGCACTCTGGAGCCTACAATGGTGGTGCATGCCTGTAATTCCATTGACTGGGGAGGCTGAGGCAGGAGGATGGCAGGTTCAAAGCCAGCTTCAGCATGTTAGTGAGGCTCTAAGCAACTTAACCAGACTCTGTCTCAAAAGAAAAAATAAAAATGGCTGGAGATGGGCTTCAGTGGTTAAGCATTTCTGGGCTCACTCCCTGGTGCAAAAAAAAAAAAAAAAAAAGGGAAAAAAGAAAAAGGTGAATTACTATGGGAACAAAACATACTAGGCTATGTCTATGTACACATAAGCCACAATGAATCCCACTTATATATATATATATATAATATAATGATAATGCACTGATTAAAATACTGATGATAAAAGGGAGATCAATAGACTAGAACAAGTGGATGGGGCAGAGAGGCAGGAAGGGAAAATGAAGGTACTGAGGAAGAAGATAGAGCAACTCATGCTATTTGCATGTAGGAGTACGGCATAATGAGTCCCACCATTATGTATAATTACAATGCATCAACAAAACAAAAAAAATAAAAACAAAAAGAAGATGAATTGAAATAAAGTCACTGAGATAGGGTTCCTACCTTCATTGGGATCAGTTTAAAAGGATGTTAGTGACTTAAGAATGTGACTCACTGATGGAGACCCGGGCACTGTAATCCATGACAGCAATAATATCAATAAGACCGTCTGAATAATCTACTCGTCTAGGTAAAGAAAGTTAGCTAAAATTGCATTCTGCAGAACTGTTTTATCTCAAATCTGGGATTATTCAGTGACAAATTATGTATAACATTATAGTTGAAAGTAAGAAAGAAAAAAAAACTCTTTGAATTTAACAATAAAAACCAGCTTCAAGTTATACATTAACTCATGCATGAACATGAACTTTAAATTTCTGAAACAAATTGTATGTTATTTTAACATATTTACTTTCAGTAGAACAATAAGACAGGATAGTAGAAATTAAGAAACACTTAGGAGTTTCTCTAATACATTTGTAAAAGCTTTGTCACAGTATGTGCATGGGCCTGTAACACATTAGTGATCTCTCCAGGTCACTCTGCTTAGTTGCACTTTTATGGTTAAGAACTGAAGTTATTTAATTTCACTGATACTGCCTGTTAAGTTTTTCAGCTGACACCTCTTAAACTAGAAATACAGTTCACTTTGCGTCAATTGTTTTCCTATTTCGCACCTGGGAGAATGCCTCCAGATTGGTGATGCTCTGTCTCCAGCCCTGACGTCCTCAAAACACACGCTAGAAGAACTCCAGAGGAGTGAAGTTTTCTCATCAACCAGGGAATGAATGGAAAGAAATGTTATTTTATGGAAATAGCCATAAATCTTTAAAACAATACTGGCAATCTTAAAATGAACTTGGAATCCTGGGCTCTCTGAAAGTAATAAATCTCCGTTCGCAGTACCACAGAGTCACTTGACATTTAGCCTTCCATTGAGTGTTAAAGGTGAAATAGCATCTAGAAAACAGATCTTCCTTTCAAAGGAAATCCAGAAAGTTTAATTTATTAGCCCTACAATAGGAATCTAGTTAGGGTCAGAGCAAATTCAAGTCAGACTCCAAATCCAGGTCTCTTCTGGTCTGTTTTCTACTCCTAAAATAGGAAAGTGGGTTAAGTTTTTTTTCCCTGGACTGAATTTCTGTCCCTGGGAAGGACACATTCCTACCTTCTACCTAAACTCTCGTGTGGATACTCATAATGTTGAGTAACCTCCTGCAGGCCTTGATTATGCTCCCTTCTTTTTGAAAAGTACACAGTTATTGTCATAATTACATTATCAGGTCCTCTTATCTCTGTAATCTCAATTTCTTGATTTTTATTTATTTATTTTTTTGGTACCAGGGATTTGATGAAGGATTGAACCTGGAAGTGCTTAACCACATCCCCAGCGCTTTTTATTTTTTATTTTGACACAGGGTTTCACTAAGTTGCTTAGGGCCTTGCTAAATTGCCAAGACTGGCTTTGAACTTGTGATACTCCTATTTCAGCCTCCTGAGCCACTGGGTTTATGGGCATACACCACTGTGCCTAGCCTAAATTATCTTTTCCTTGATCACTATGCCTTGTAATACCTACTCATTGTTCCTTTAACCTGAGGACCATTGCACTTGCTCTCTTTTTATTGTGAAATGTTCTTCCTCCAGATTCTCTCATAGCTCATTCCCTTAAGAACCATCAAGTTCCTATACAAATGTGACCTTATCTACAAGAACACTTAGTTAACTATCTGAGTAGTGTAGACCTACTCTAACTTTAGAAATACCTCTTTCTTCTGCACTTCATTGTTTCACCATAGTACAAATCATCATTTTGATGCTAAATAGCTTTCATATTTATTTGTTAATTATCCTACACACTAGGCATATGATTTCCATGATTTTTTTATTGCTTCTTCTTTGTACTGCTGTATGCCCAGAACCTAAAACAGCAAAAGGAATAACACAAATGCTCAATAAATGTGTCTTGGAAGAATTACTCAACAATTGGTGCTTCTCCCCCAGGTACTAATTTCTCCAAATTCCTTCATTGCTCAATATGTATAATCACTACCTTTTATCAAGGAATGATACAATTTTCAGTTATAAAGAAATAGAGAAAATGAAGCATTTAGATTAGTTAAATCACTGGGATGAAAGGATACCAGTAAAAAGTCAACAAAGGAGTAGGTCTTTGCTGGATGGGCAAATATCACAGGAAATGAACTGTAAACACTGAATGTAGTGTTATCGTTTGGTTATAAGATGTCCCTCCGAAAACTCCTGTATTAATGCAGGAATGTTGGGAGGTGAAATGAATGGACTGTAGAGCTATAACCCAATCAGTCCAATCTATTGTGAATAGACTGACTGGAAAATGACTGTAGAAAGGTGGGGCATGGCTTGAGGAAGTGGGTCACTGGGGATGAACCCTGAACGGTTGCATCTTCCCTGTGGGACCCTTCTCTCTCTCTCCTGCCACCCTCTTTCCTGACCCTGCCATGAGCTGAGCAGCTTTCCTCTGCTAAGTCCTTCTGCCGTGATGTTCTCTTTCATTTTGAGCAAGAACAATGGAGTCAGCCGACCACATACAGAACCTCTGAAACCCTGTACTAAAAGAAACTTTTCCTCCTCTCAGTTGTTCCTGTCAGGTCTTCTTGCCACAACAACACAAAGCGGACCAAAACATGGAGTAGTAAGTCTTTCTCCTTTCTCAAACCTCCCATGATGAGTTAAATAGATATCTATCTCAATCGTTAATACCCTTTGTTTTCTGTTTGTGAATGTTGGTCTCCCTGAGCAGATGATCAGTTTCTTGAGATCTGAGACTATGCTACCTCTTCATTTCATTCCCCACAGCACAGAGACTTGAACACAGGAGATGTTAGTAGTTAATGTTTAATTTGTGGACTGAAATAGGTGTTATGCTGAAAAGAGGGCAAGAGCTTTTTCTCCGGAAAAAGGAAGACTGAAGCCTGTTGGGTAGAGACACATGGTGTGTAAGTGCCCAGGGGAAGACTGTTAATGATGAGCAATTGGCTCCAAACAAAGAATAAAGGAAGAGGTAATGAGACATCTATGTCCCTGTTCCTTTCTGCATAAACATTTCTACTTCTTAGCTTTAAACCTTTCTCTTTCCTTTTTGGCATGAATCACTTAATCAATCTTCCCTTTCCACAGAACTTTTGCCTTTTTCCCCAATCTTGTCTCCTCATTAACTATTTTATTCATTCTTTCCACTTTTTGTTTGCTTCCAGATATTTGTAAGCATTGTTCTAAGCACAGGGGCTGCAGAGATGCAAGGAGGTCACGAGGAAAATATACCAGAAGCCAAAAACATGTCTAAACCTTATTTCAATTGCTTCATATCCCTGAACACTCTCACTTGGACTTTATTTTACAAACAGTTCCAAGTGAAAGGATCCACTTTCCATGGATGTTTATTAATATTTCAAGTTTAATAGTCACATGCTTTTCTTTCAAGTAACAGTCACCTAAAGGAAGCTCTCTGCATTTTAAAGACTTTCATGTATTGAGCATGCTATAATTTTTCACTGTCAATTTGCCTATATACCAGAAGCTTCAAGTTCCAAAAGATTTTTGCTAAGTAATACAATAATATTTTTGGTGAATAAACCCTAGAAATCCATCATTCTAATAGATGCTTTTTAACCACTTTGAAAGAAGGTGTGTATAGACACAGAAATAGGTTCCATAACAGATTCCATAAACCCACCTGCGTTGACTCTACTCAATTGATTTGATCAAAGAATCACCAGGAATCAGTGGCATTTACTGTTACTGTTAAAAATAATATCCTAAACTCTATTTAGATCTGAATCATGTGTAATAGTGGAATACAAAAGAAAGTATCAACAATGAATGATTCTGGGTCATCTCTCTCAGTGCTTCTAAAGGATGTAGACAATAAACTTAATTGAGGGATTGTACATATAATCATAAAACACTGCCCAGTAGAAATCAATAGTAAGCTGAAAATAATTTAATAAATGTACATACAATTTGTGTTAGGAATTCTTAAGTTAATAAAGTTTCAGTATATATGTACACATATTTGTGTATGTATAATATAAATATATGTGTATTACATATATATTTTGTAAGAAGTATTAACTATTCAAATTAAAATATGATTCAAAAGTTTTATTTGTTTTATTAGGTTGTTTTCATTATCACAGGTAACATTTATTAGTTTTCCTTGATGAGTGTTGCTACAATAAATGTTTTACATACATCATCACATATAATCCTCACAAGAATCCTGTAGGCAAGTTACTATTATTTTCCTAGAGAATTAAGGGAATTGAGATGAAGCATAGCTAAGATAAGGTTTCTACACTATATGTGTTTACAGTCACATGCATTTAATAGGTTGGTATATTTAAGTTAGAAAAATATGAAGTAAAACTAGGTATAATTCAGTTCTAACTGTATTGTTGAAAGGAAACCACTAGTGACAGGAACATTTATACATGGTTTCATAGAGAAAATAAAATTAAATTAAGCTGTGAGAAAAGGATGCATATTTAATAAATTCATAGAGAAATAGGAGATATTTGAAGCAGTGATAATAATATCATTATAATTAAAAACATGATAGAATACAGTAAAACAGGAAAATTTCCAGGAACACCTCTATTAGGTAGTTTTTTTCTTGAATAAGACACTCTCTTATTTAGAAAAATATTCTGTGAAACGTGACAAATTTCTGATACCTCTGAATTCTGTATATACATCCAAAATCTTTATGTAATTTATTTTGTAAAATGTGCATCTTTTGATTATAGTACTTTTTAGTCTTAGTTTTGAGCACATAACAGAATGCAGTCTTTTCACCTAATAAACTAAATATAACCCTGTATATTTGTTCACTTTAGGTTGCTATAACTAAATACCTGAGACTGGGTATTTTATAAAGAAAAGAGACCTATTTAGCTTACAGTGTTTGATGTTGAAAGTCCTAATAGCATATCACTGATTCTGCAGGGACCACTGGCTATATCACATTACAGCAGGTGCATTATGGAATAAACATATAGAAGAGGCATATATATGTGGCAAAACAGCAAGCCTAAGTGACACTAACGTCCTTCTTTTATAACAATTCTTTCATGTAAATTAACCATGGTCCTATGATAACTATATCAATTCCTTCCAAGGGTAGGATCTCTGATGACCTAATTACTTCCCACTAGACCTCACCTCGAAAAGACTCACTGCCTCTCAGCACTACCACTCTGGGGTTAGCCTTCCAACTCATGAATTTTTGAGGGAGAAGTCACAATCAAATGATAGCACTATTAATTTTTCCCCTCATGGGATCTCTTGGTTCCATGATTTTTTAAAAAAGAAACTAAGCAAATTCTTCTTCTTCTTCTTCTTCTTCTTCTTCTTCTTCTTCTTCTTCTTCTTCTTCTTCTTTTTATTAAAGAGAAACAATGAGAGAAAGAGAGAATCAACTTTATTTAGTTTTTCATGTGCTTCTTTTGCTCCGACGCTTTGTTGTATATGTGGTGCTGGACTCTGAACCTACGTCCTTACGCACGCCAGGCAAATACAGTAACCACTGTACTTGTTTGGGTTCTGTCCCAAACAAATTGTTTAAGCAATTTAAAAGCACATCACATTTTTATAGAAGAAAAATATTTATTTACAAATTCTTTTGAAGTAAAACTTCTTCACATTTTAAGAAATTTTATCCATTGGACAAATAGGTTAGATAAACAAGAAAGGAAAATGAGATTTTGTCCATGGATTGCTGATTGTCTGAAAAGCTTATTTTTCTTCTTTGGTTATATTACCATTTCAAAAGAACATAGTACACCTTTAAACGCAATAGTATATGCTCCATTTAGAGAGTCTCAAATCTTCTGGTGATCATTAACTCTTCTTCCTCAGATCTAACACTGTACAATAAGCTATCATTTCCTTAAGAGCATAAACATCCAGAGTTTGTTCAGTAACTGTTGCAGCTCCTACTACTCTGCTCTAAAAGAGGTTTCTTAGAACTAATTTGGCCTGCTACACAGTTGATCAAGGATTTCTTTGGATTTTCCAAAATATTGTCCTTATGTATTTCTCTTTGGAAAAAAATGCCTTTCTCCCTGAGACCATCAAACTTTAGTTTGCACTGAAGTGATAGTGTCACATAATATTTTAAAGTCTGCTATTCTCTTCCTGCCTCATATCCCTTTAGTCCTTCACAGTGTCTCTCCCACTGATTGTTAATTTTTCAGAGTGTGTATGTGTGTTCATCGGAGGGGTGTGAATGTATATTTGGGTGGGGAGTGGGGTGAAATATTCCTTTACTTTAGCTTACCCAAGTTCTACCTTTCCAGAAAAACTGCTCTCCTCTGCTTTCTGGGAATAACATTTCATGTTTACAAACTAGTCACAAAATTCTCTCTTTGTCTTATTTCTTGAACTTAACTGAAGTAAATATTTTGTGACAGTTGTTAGGAGAAGATATTTTTGTGGTTTGTATTTCATAAGCCATTTAGCAATATGAATTGATACTAAATTCCCAAACTCTGCCATTTACCTACAACCTTACCGGTCTCCAAGCACAGTGGAAAGTTTTCCTCAGGAAACAGAATTTCCTCTACCCTGATTTCCAACATTATCTTATATTACTGATCCCTTCAAATCCTTAATTTCATTAAGCTGGGCTTTCATCCCCTTAATCCATTCACTTTGCATGCATATTTTCTTTCTGATCAGTGCCTAGAACCTTTTGACTTTAGCTTTATTCTTTTACAACTTGCTGGTGGCATCCTTGCTATTTCTTGAACATGCCAAGTTTAGCCTCACCACTGTGCCTTTTTACAAGCTACTTCCATTCTATAGAATGTATGTGTCAGTCAGGATGAGTTCAGCTGCAAGTAACAGAAAAAAATGTAAACTGATAAACAATAGGACGTATATTGGTTAAAATAAATTCAGAAGAAAGTCAAATTTTCAGGTTGGTTGATTCAGCACTCCACAAAACCATCGATCCATGATTTTTTCCTTCTTTAGGTTCAATTGTCCTTCCAACTGGCTTCATTTGAAATCTAATCTTTGTGTTGCTAGCATATCCACCAGTTGGAATCAATGAGATGTTTTCTCAATGACATCTAGGGTTGGATTCTTATCACCTCCAGAAGAGCTACAGCTTTCCTTCTAAGAGATTCTCAGAAAGCCCTCTTTGTTATTCATCCACAAAATGTAACATGATTATCCCTAAGTCAGTGACTACACTAAGGCAAAGAAATTACTCTGATTGGTCAGCAACATCTATACATATATGCATATAGATATAGATATAGATATAGATATAGATATAAATGTGTATATCTATGAAATGATGTATGAGTATCCACTAAGTTAGATATTTATCCAATATGATACAGGACTTGAGTTTACAGATGAAGGTAATAAAAAGAATGATTTTTATGATCCTTAGAGTAGTGATACATGCAAATGATTTTTGTTTGAGAACTATGTTCTACAAACGTTATACAGTAGTTGAGTACTTGAAAGACACAAAGCAGAGCTCTTTTTCTTGCAGAGGGTATAAGCTAATGAAGATTCCTCACCCACTCATGAGGCTTCGTAAGGTTAAGTTGAATGAAGTTCTCTGCTATGGATTTAAAAAAAATCTATGTATCACAAATATCAAGAATGATGTTTTGTAGATGATATTTAATTATGATAATGATGAAGCTCACACCAACTCATCAAATACAGTACTTTTATCTTGTATAAAGACATAGATCAGGACTATAGAACGATAGAGGATGCACATTTCTCATGAAGTAAAATTCATTCATTTGAAATGGTTTGACAAAAGGAAATTCTTCTTTCGATCATTTCATTCACAACAACTGTCTAGAGATCTTTAGACCATGGTTGGTACCAATAGGCTTTTTTTCCTCATAGTTAAATGCATGACCATTTTGAGCCTGAAAGACTCATTTACATTTTGAGTTATTTACATTTTAGATCCTTGACATTTTCATTAAAAGTTTAAAGACCAAACCTTCAAACACCTACATTCCTCTGAATTATGTATTTCCAACATTCCTTTATTGATGAAATATGGGAAAGGGGGATAATAAATGTCATGTAGTTTTAAAAATCAGACCAGGTTCCCTAGAAGAACAATGTCTTTCCAGAAAAACAGTCCAAAATCAGTCACATGGGGAGTTCATAAAGTGTGTTAAACTCAGATATCCAAATTTGTTTTTTGTAAACTAGCAAGTGTTGGCCTGTAAACTTCTTATCAGGGACAACCGCTGAGATGTAAGAATATAGTGAGCAGCAGAATTATCATGCTTTTGAAAGCTCTTGGATTCTACCTCTTGGACTTCAAATTTGTGGAGAACTTCTGCTCCAGTCAAGGTACTCGAGTCTCTGGACTGAAGCAAAATAAGAATTGCATTTCAGAGGAAATACAATTGATTGTCATCATATGGGTTACTTGTTTGTTTCTAATAAATTCAACAAGAAGAATAATGAGATACAGGGCATGTGTGCTGCATTTCTCATAGCAGGCATCATTAATCAGAGTTGGGCCCTTCTGCTACAACCTAGTTTCCTGATTTAGTGCACTAAAAATAAGTGAAAAGGTGAGAATATTTTGAAAATATAATACCTAACACAGACAAAGCAATAACCATATTAACCAAATGGAATGCGAGAAGATGGGTTCCTATAAGGAAATGAGAATATAAAAATGGAAGAAAGCAGATATAAGGAAAGCATTTGAGGGCAAAATTTCATAAGTAAATTCAGATACCACTTCTTTAAGAAACTAAATTTTAAACACAGTATAACATAAAAGTAAATAAATATGGAGCAAAATGAGAAAACATGTAAGAATGGACATTAAAGAAAAATAGATTCCTGATCAAATTTGTCAAAAAGGCAGAGAAAGAAAAAAAAACAGGAATCTAAGTTAGATAACTGAAGATCTGATAAAGATTTAGAAGTCAAAGAGTAGGAATAGATTTCATTGCTAATGGTGGTGGGAAAGCTGATACAGCAAGAATTCAGGCTCCTGCCATTCTGCTACCATTTTATAGATGGAATTGTTGTCCTAATTCTTATCTAGATACAGTCATTCCACCATCAAATATGTCATTTTCCTCAATGTCCTCAGGTTGAATGCAAATATGTTGTAGCCCTAATTACAGGAGGATATGTCATACCATTACAGTCCTTAACAGAGGAGGAGATGTAAAAATCCTCCTTTCTTAAAGGAGTCCTCCAGCCTCTGCCCCATTCTGCACTTCTTCATGACAAGTTTTCTCAAAAAGGCATGCCTCCTGCGTGTAAACACCCTTCAGTCTGCTGTGGTAAGACCACCACGGAATGCCAAGCATCCTAGCAGGCATCATTGATCAGAGTTGGCCCCTTCGGCTACACTTTTCTTGCCTAAGTTGAGTGAGTGTTAAATGACATGTCTGTCTTCTAATATCCTTGAAAGAAAATAAACAACCTCCTTTCCCTTCCCTTTGGGCTGGAATACACTCATGATGGTACATCCTGCAGTAGAAACCTTGTATATAAATTAAATTTTCCTGCATCACTTTCATCTATATTGTTAGAACAGAGAGAAATGGTTTTCTGTCTTGGTTAAACCACCAGGTTTGGAATTTCTTTCACTATACCAGTGAAGACAAAACCTTACCTAGTACGTTGTATTGTGGTCGAAGACTCTGAAATCTGTTTCTTCTGTTCAGGCTCTAAATTCTCACACTCGGTGACTTACTTGATATATCTCAGACACACAGAAATGTATAAATATAAATCTTACCTTTTGCTCTTGGTATACAAACTTGATTTTTTCTCATTTTTCCACCTCTGATGCCATCACCCATTATCTTTGTCTTAGGGAACACACTGATGCAAATGATGGGTACACAAGTTTAAAAGAATAATTTGATAAAATGGGCCCACTGTGTTGACCCCCACATGCTTTCTTTTCCAAGAAGTAATTTCCCTGCCACACTGCTTTGCTTAATAAGATATGCCACATCCCTCAGCGAATTATCTATTATCTGCAGGAGAAATACAGTCCCAGAATAATGTCAGTAAGAGAACCCAAGTTGTCCTGAAAGGGGAGTCTTTTCACAGACCAGATCTTGAAACTCCGATAGCTAAGGATAACTCCTCCTAACCATAAAATCCAATTAGAACCACTCAACACAGGACAAAGAGACTTAAAAATCTGATGTCATTCTGCTGTCAGTCAAAAATGAAGAGGTGGTGGGGTGGAGCTGTGGCTGAGCAGTTGTGATTGCGGCACTTGCTTGGCATGTGTGAGGACGTGGGTTTGAATCCCAGCACCACGTATACAATGTTGTGTTGGATCAGCAAAAGCCACATGGAAAATTAAATAAAATTGATGCTCTCTTTCTTTCTCTGTCACTGTCCCTCTCTCTTTAAAAAACAAAACAAACAAACAAAAACCTGAAGAGGTGGACCTAGGCAGGACTTTCTGGAAACTTCTCTGGAATATTCTTTCCCAATACAACTGGAGTACAAAAAGAGGGATGCTGTCCTTCTCCTCTGTGAAAGGACCCACTCTCTCCCTCAAGAGGGCTGCCTATCCATTTTCCTATCCCTCCAATAAATTCGTGCCTGTTAACTCTAAGCAGCATGTCTAAAATCTTTCTAGGTGTGAAGGGCGGGGTCTTCACCCTGCCTCAGTTTCCCGGAAGGCCCTAGCCTTGTAATACTTGGAACTATGTTGAACCCCTCCCAATTCCTCTCATTCTTGTTGCCACATAGATAATCTTTTTTCTCTCTAGCTTTGCTACCTCTAGCATAATTCTTCCTCTTTCTCCTGTACCCTTCCAAGTGTTTTTAATGTGATCTGAAAGGACCCACATAACGAATGCCTGTGCTTTCCTGTCTTTTAACAGGATACTCCTTCCCTATTCCCTCCATGCCTGGCTCCTGGACTTCTGCAGCTTCCTTGTACCTATTGGACTGCTTGTCCTCTCAAAACCTTTGCCTGTACTTCTGCCCGAATGCTCTTGTCTTCCAGAGGTAAATACGTACTACACCTAGGTTGGTTCTGTGCTCCTCATGACTCAGCTTCACTTCCTAAGAGGAAATATTCCTTGAACTGCCAGGCTATGGTTAAGGTAGGCTACCCTGTTTTATACTCCTCTGGCTACTGAAAATCTAGTGTTGAACGTGCATTTATCATCATTTTATTTTTTTCATTTACTTGAAATCGTCACATATTCATTTTCCTGCGTAGAGAGGACAGAGCCACATCTGCTCCATGCTCTGTAAGCCATTGCTTACAGGCAGTTTCTTATACATATCTAGGTGCTCAATGAAGACTTTTGATTCTGATTTTTAAAATGAGCTTTACATGAAAAAGTTGGAGAAAAGTTTAAAATTTTAGAGATCTTTTCAAGTAAGGAGGCTTAAAGGCATTGTTAATCATTATATATTAATATACTGAAATGTAAAATCAACATTACCATCAAAATCTCCAGCTTTTTAGTAAACTAGCTCATACCTGATTTGCACTTGTCTATGGTACAAAAGTTGTTTTTAGAAATTTTCACCTGCTTATAAAAATGCTGATGAGAGCTTTTTCATCAGAAAGTGCAGCAAATGAGTAATGAATAATTAAGAATGAAAACCACCAGAGGAGAGAGAATGCAATAGAGAAATCGACAGAAGACTAACATTTGCTTTGTTGACAACCTAATATTTTTTCCTGCGATCTCTTATTTTGGCAAGACAAGAGGCAGTACATGATTTTTTAAATTCCATAGTTCTTCAGTTTAGTTTTGTTAATAAGGTTAATAATTGCTGTTTTCTGACTGGTGGTGTTGTTAATACCACCTACTTGACACAACAGGATATCTGGGATGGGAGCCAAACTCAGAAAAACTAAAATGACTGTTCTGTGTCTCTAACATTAAGCACCCTCTATCCTGCAATTGTTAGTGTGTTTGTGTCTGCCTGGCCTTCTAATCAATACAAAAAGAAAACCCAATATGCTTTTGTTGTGCCCTGATTTTCCTTATCTAATTGCTGTGTGCTGAAAAGCTAAGACATATTCTCATTTGAAAATAATCCTTTTCACTTTCTTTTGTATTAAGGGAATATTTTGTAACAATCCTTCAAACAGAAGTTCTACCACCGTGGCACTCAACAATGTATTTAACTTCATTCACTCATTTAACTCAACTAAAAAGTTACTAAAAATCATGCTAAGTTGTAAAATGTCATAGGAAAATTTCTTTTGAAAATGAGAAAGTTGCTCTAGAAACATGAGTTAAATTCAGATAAGATGTAATGCTTTACAATCTAATACTATTTTTAGAGTTATAATGGGAAGGGGAAGGGAGGGATAAGGGAGGGTAATTGGGGGGGCACTCCTGGGGATAATTGCAATGTCCAGAATATATACACATCTTATACACATTTTATATTGTTTTGTTAAAATCTTGTAAGGTTGCT